>PVHY01008598.1:0-54238 GCA_004024945.1 Uropsilus gracilis
AGGAAGGAAGGAAGGAAGGAAGGAAGGAAGGAAGGAAGGAAGGAAGGAAGGATGATTTGAGGATAAGGTCCTTTTTTCCCACCTTAGCTTTCACAAGCTAGTGCAAGATGCCCATGCAACTTGCCACATGATTAGGGGTGGAAGGCGGGTAGCTGCTACTGTGCTAAGAGCTGAGATTGGTCAAAATTAACTGCAATTTATTGTCCAAAGGCTTCCCCTGGAAGTTAAGTCCTCAACAGAGTTCTAGGTAGTTACACCAAATGGATTCTTCAATGTAAATTGCTCATCTGGTGGGGAGGCAGATTCCTGTGTTGCTTGCTATTGTACCATCTTCCCAGAATCCTCTAAGAAGTGACTTTCTAATCAGCTAACTCAAAGTATTCTCATCTTGTTATAAAAACTTCATTTTTAAAAAAGCTGTGTAAAAATCAGTACTCATTTTAAATATTTTAGCTGTTTCCAAAAATCGAGTATACTATCACTAAAAAGCAACTACTCAGAGTATTGAAAGGATTGTACTATAGATTCTGAAGAAATTTCAGTAAAACCCTAATTTTTATTGAGTGCTTACTCTGTATCAGACTGTTCTATATTAAACAGATTAGCTTATAAGTCTTCACAATAACCCAATGCAAGGAATCCTGTATATCATTTGGTAGAATGCTACGTCCTTGTAAGGTGTGTGCCCGTGTCTTTGAGTAGGTTATTTTATAAGTCTATAGAGGTAAAAGTTAAATTACAGGAACCTGATAAAGACATGACTTTTCTGACTGTTGCAATGCTAATGAATTCTGTTTGGGACAACACAATTGAATTTTGTCCTGTAGAGAATAAAGTCAAACCCTCATTTGAATGGTTTTTAATATTTTTGTGGTTTTTCCATTAATAGTAAGTTAAACATCTTCCGCATAACTTCATTTTCTATCTGTATGTGAGCTGATAGTGAAAGCAGGCAATCAGGGAAACGAGGCCCATACCCGGCTGTGGCAATCGGGGGAATGAGAATCATAGCCAGCCATTGCTCCAACTATGGAGGCTGGCAGTCAGGGAACAAGGATTGTTCTGGCCCAGGCAATCAGGTAATAAGGACACCAGGGCTGGCAAGAAGCAGGTCTATCAGTACCAGTACTGACTCGGCAGATTCATATTCAAAGATTGAGTACCCCTAACAGGGAGTTAAGGGTTTATATATACTTCACATGTCTGGTGTTTGGGTGGGGTAGTGCATGTTCTGATGTGATAGAAGATAGAATGAGGATTCAAGGAGAAATTGGGCTGCATATCAGTAAACTGAGTCAGCAAGTCATGGGTTATTTTTGTAAACAGTAATTTTTCTAGACCCTTAGACTATTTCTTGGGTTGCTGGGCTTAGTATAATTTATCATGTTTTCACATAGTCATCATACTTCAGTAATTGCTAACATCTGGCTGTTTACAAAAGAATTAAGTTTTTAATACATTTATAAGGTAGGTAATATTGTTATCCTCATATGGATAAGGAAGCAGAATATCTACTGAAAATCACATAGCTGCAAGAGTGAGGAGCAGAGACCCAAAACCCAGTAAGCTCAGCACCTCAGAGACCTGGCAGTACTCTCCTTAAAAGGTTTTATTTTCACTTGAGTAAGTTCTTTCAAAAAGATTCCTTTGAAGGTGTAACTACTACGAATCACATTACTTCACAGTAGGTGGCACTTTTCTTAGCATAGGAATATCATGCTCTATTTACCACAGTGTTTGCAAATTTACCTAAATTGTCAAGACAAGAAAACCATTAAAAATAAATTCAGCAAACAATTACCCTTTAAGCTTTGCCTCTTGTTCAGGTCCATTAGGTTCTTCAATTAAGACAAAGTAAATGACGATTTCTGCCCTTAAAAAATATACAATGAATCTTTAGAAGACTCCCTACGTGTAAATCTGAAAAGATGAGATTATTTGGTTCAGAAAAAAACACTTGTCTTAATTGCCAGGACTGAATAAGGTTGAAAGGAAATTATTTTATTGGGTACAAAGCTTTGCATTTGAGAAGATATTTTAAGTCTCTGAACTGGGGTAATTGTTAGTACCCAAAGTTAATTTACTCAAATGTAATTTTTAAACTTCAAATTACTCCTTCTATTATCTGTGTCTGCAGTTTCCCCGAACATAATTCTGACCATTTCATTGTCTCTTAAAAAGTTTCAGTGGCTGCTCTTTGGCTACTGAAAAGGAAGAAAAGGAGCTTACTATTCATTTGAGTATCTGGGCAGTGGGAAAATGGCTCCCAAGAAATGCCGTACTTCATCTTCATAATAACCCTCTGAGGAAAGCACCAGTCTCATCATGGTACTGATAAGGTCTAGGGAGAGAGGTGATCAGGCAAGATACTATACAGGGTAAAGCACTAAATCTGCGCACACACACATTGTTTATGGCCTGCTGGTCTGAGTTAATTTCCCAGCCCAAGGATACTTCTGGAAGAGTGCAGAAGTCAGTACCTGCCTCGGCACCCTGGGATCTTGAGTCAGATGTCCAGGAGGGTGGTAAGAAGCTCTGAGGACTGACATCACAGGCTACTGACAGCAGTGAAGGTTGACTGGCTGCTGAACTCTGTTTACCTTGTTATCGGAAGTATAAGGACTACCTCCTTTTAACTCCTTTTTACTAAGAGTTCTTCTGCCTGCACAGTAGCTGCTCACAGTTCAAACTTTAGTGACCAGGATAGACATAGAGGTTTATTTACAGATATGGGAAAAATAAACTAAAAGAGTCCACACCCTCACATGTGTCCCAAATGGAATAGAGCCCCACTTCTGCTCCTCAAGGAGCTGTGTGGGGTTTACCTCAGTCTTAGGGTACTTCTGGTTACAAACACCAGGTTATGTCCTTGACTCCTGATCCTCTGTCACTCCAGTTAGCATCAGATGAATCCAGCCAACACAGGTGGGTCTCAAGCAGGTCTCTCTAAGACAGGCCTATTGAGTTTCACCGGTTCCGCATTTCATCAGGATCACCTCACCTCCGCCTTCACGCAGCTCTCAAGCCTCAGGGACCTGGGTGCCAGGGAGGTGGGGAAGTCCCAAAGGACTCATCCTGTGTCCTTCTGAGGTCAAAAACCTCCATGCCTGATGCCAATTTCCAGGCTTTCACTCCCACTTCCCTCTCAGCTCTTCTATCCAAAAATCATATCCCTTGTCTCTGCTCCTTTCCTCCTTTTATCCTTCTCCTTGCTCCCCCACCCCTCATCAATCCAGAGGCCCCAATTTACAATCACATTCTCCCCTGGAGTCCATACTTTCCTTTCCCAGCTGGACCTTGGAGCCATTGCCCCAGGACCCTTCATTAGTATATTCTCCAATTCTGCTTAGGTACTAGACATCAAAGTAAAAAGGGGAAGTACCCTTATCTGGCTTTAGGCTATTCTTAATCTCTGTATTTTTCAGATAAAAGTGATAGCAAAGCCTACTTTTTTTTTTTTTTTAATGAATAACACTGCCCATATGGGTCCCGGCTTCAACCTCACTATAAAAGCCATCTGGAAATGAAATGTGAAGGCAGTTTCTTTAGGGTCTGAACCCCCCTCACCCCTCTAACACCCCTGTCTTCCAGGTTACCGGTTATCTAATTAAAGTGAACCTTAAAAATTCAATTCCTAGCTGGGCATGGCACACATCTGTTGTTCCAGCTACCTGGGAGGCTGAGGCTAGGGATCACTTAAGTTCACAGGTTCAAGACAACCCTGGGCAACATAGTGAGACCTAGTCTCAAAAAAAAAAAAAATTCAATTTCTGTCTCTGTTGGCATTTGGTAGTGACAGATGACCTGACCTCCTATCTTCAGGTTACAGTACCCCAGCTTCCTGGTTAAATTCACCTTCTTAGAATGTTTCTAATCTCCTTTTTATACTTAATAGTTTTACTTTTTTTTTTTGAGACTAGGTTTGCTATGTTGCCCAGGCCTAAGCCTCACTTCTAGGCCAAAGGTCATTTTCAGCTCAAGACTCTCCTGGCTCCTGGAAACCAGGGTCCAGCTTGCCTCCAACCAATCAGAGGGTGACAAGCTTGCTTGACTGGTTGTCTGATAGAGACCAGCCACAGGAAGACGACTGTCTGTGCCAGACCACGAAAATGGCCTTTTGAGCTTGCTAGACCGATCCCCAGACAGAGGTCACCCAATCGA
The DNA here is from genome assembly GCA_004024945.1 of Uropsilus gracilis. Classification (NCBI taxonomy): domain Eukaryota; kingdom Metazoa; phylum Chordata; class Mammalia; order Eulipotyphla; family Talpidae; genus Uropsilus; species Uropsilus gracilis. Next base: position 4,162 of record PVHY01008598.1, read on the forward strand.
AGGATGACTCATGGGTACCAGACCACTGCAACAGCCACCAGGACCTAAGAACTGTATAAAAGACTCGGGGGACGAGAGGGCCCATCCTCCATGTTCTGGTGGGACCGCTTAGCGGTAGGCCAGGCTGAGTTTGGACCTTAGCTTAAACTACTTTAATAAAGACTTTCTTGATCTTGCATCATGTGTGAGTAGAGGGTATTTATTCCGAAACCTGTGATGCAGATTTTAACAAAGGCCTCTTGCTTCCCAGCGCTTGGCATGCCACTATGCCCGGCTCAGTTTTACTACCTTTATCTTGATTAAAATGTTACCACAACTCTTGGGAGATAAGTAAGATATAACTAATCTCATACTAGTAACATTGGATAGAACAAAGGTGGGCATCGACATCATTTGCTGTCACTTGTCAACAGCGTGTATGCTGCCCCACTGGCTCTGTTTGCAGACCTGCCACCCCCCCCACCTCCAGACAAGGCTGTTAACCTGTATTTTGAGAGAGACTGTTATCCACCTCCATTTTGATAATAGATCACCAGTTTTGCCATCTTCTGTTAACTACAGCTTTCTCATTTTGTTATCGGGCAAGGGAGATCAGATCATCTGCCTGCTTTCTCCTGGGCTGACTCAAAGCTGTATGTAGCACCTTGAATTTTCACAGACTCCCTACTTTGTGTTACGCAGATTCTAGCCACCGTTTTTCAGTGCCCTGCTCTGGAGACTGCAGAAAAAAAAAAAAATCAGAAACTGCAGTTTACAACTTACTAGCTTGCCTCAATTTACCCTTTGCAGCTCCTGCAACCTAAAGACATCAAGTATTTCTAGGTATGGGTCCTTTCCGCCATCCCCAGTCCTTATAATATTTTTCAAAGCCAGAACAAAAACTCTTAGAGTGCAGACTAATTTATTACTAAACAAAGTGATCATCTAATTATTTACAACAGAAAGAAACATATAAGAAAAACCCTGATTATCCCAAGATTGTCCAAAAAAAACCTCAGTCCTTTTAACCCCGTTTATCTCACCCAACATCCACTCAATCAGAGTTCATTAACATGTGCTCCAAGAGTATGGCATCTTTCTTTGGTGTGCTTCAACTTCCAAGCATGTAGGTGAAGACATGCTGGCATGTAACTGAAGGCATGTTGCTGTCTCCTTGCTGTGTCTTCTTCATTTTAGATGGTAGAAAGAAACTCCAAAGAACAGGAACCAATAGCAGATTCATCAAGGCCTCCTCATGGCCACTCCAAAAACATTTGAGTCAAACGCATTAAGATAAACTCCAACATGGAGTTCAAATCTCCAAACTTATCAGCTTCGTTTAACACACACACTACTAGCCTGGGTCAACCAAAGATTGCAGGTCCCAGGCCTAGGCCACATGGCCAAGTGCACATAGCTCACATCTCCTTCCAAAATACCTAATCAAAATGGCTGAATCCAAAATGGCTGATCCCAAAAATGACTGAACCTTCCTCTTTGTTTTCAACCAATATTTATACTTTTAAATTTTGTTTCCCACCTTCCTCTAACAGTCTTGTGAGTTATCGCATTACAAAGAAAAAAACCTGTGTTCCTTCTTCCTCCTCCTTATATCTTTCTAGAAGGAAATGAAATCAGGTGGAGAGAAAGAGACTTTTTAACTATAACCAGTAACTGAAAAAATAGTCCTCTTCCAGCTTTTCCCTAAGAAGCAGTCACCTGGCATTTTCACTGACTTCTTACTATTGTTATACAAATGCTAGCCACCAGTTTCTCTCAGCTCTCTCTCTCAGCCCTACTGCAGGAAGAAAAAAGTTAGAACTGCATTTTGAACTCATAGCCACCTGGTCTCAAACGTAACTTTTACAACTCCTGCAGTCTAAAGACATTCAAACTTGTGGGTTCTTGTCATCCGTAGCCCCCTTACCATTATTTTCAAAGCTAGAACAGATTCTTTTTTTTTTTTTTGCCTGTGGAACCGCAGGCTCTCGTTGCCCGGGGTACCACAGACTCAAGCAATCCCCAGCCTCAGCTTCCCAGGTAGCTGGGATGACAGGCGCATGCCACCACGCCCAGCTATTTTTTTTGGAACTAGGTCTCACTACGGGCCCCAGGTGGAACTCGAACCGCGATCCCTAGCCCCGGCTGCTTCATAGGCTGAAGCTTACAAGCACGAGCCACCGTGCCCGGCCTTAGAACAGATTCTTAAAGTAAAAAGAACCATTTATTTCTAACAAAGTATTTATGTAATTACTAAATAGAAAAGAAACATAAGAAAAACCCCAATAATTTCAACATAGTTCAAAACCTCAGTCTCTTAGTCCTGATCATCTCACCTATGTTCAGTCCTTCAGAGTTCATTTGCATGTACTTGAAGAGTAGACCTCTTTCTTTGGCTGCTCCAGCTCCTCCAAGCAGGCAGTCGAGAATGTAATGCTGTCTTCACCTTGATGCAGTGTCCTCCTCACTTCAGGCATTTGAAAGAAACTCCAAAATACTGGAACCAACAAAGTTCATTTATTCGGGCTTAGCTCACAAGGCCTCTCCACAAACACCTGAACCAAACTAAGCAAGACAAACTCCAACATGGAGTTCAAATCTCCATCCTCTTTAGCTTTCAGTAGGCACATTCAGCTTATGCTTACTAAAAGCCATAATTTACCAGCTTGGACCAAAGCCCGGGCCTGAGACCCCTCATGGTCTCATGGCCTCCATCTCCCATCCTCCATCCTCCCCAAATGGCTGAATCCCTTTCTTTGTTCCTCAAAACTCTTTATACCTTTCTTGCCCAGGACTCCTAGGGAGGAAGTCCTGTCAGACAGGTATGCAAATCAAAGTACTATCCAGTTCTCTGTAAAATCTGCAAGTCTATAGTAACAGAAAGGTAGCTAGCTCTTTATCAAATGTGTGTATCAACTGTTAATGGGGGTGGGGGGGTAGGTAGGCTTCCAGCATCAGAAATTCTAACCAAGGCCATTCTCACAATTTAGCATGTCCTCCTTGAAATTTGCAATCCCTAAGCAAAAGGAGACAATGGCATCCAGGGAGTAGGCGCCCTGCATCAATTTCCCACCAACAACATAGTATGTCTACACTTCGGTGAGCTGTCATGAACAGGATGCTAACCCATGTCAGTGGTTTGATTAATGAAACCAGAGAGAAGTGAAGAGTTTCCTTTTTTCCTTTGCACACTAGGTCTCGCTATGTTGTCCAAGGAACTGCAGACTCACGTTGCCAGGGGTACCACAGACTCAAGTGAGCCTCAGCCTCAGCTTCCCAGGTAGCTGGGATTAGGGGTGTGTGCTACCACACCCAGCTATTTTTTGAGAGTAGGTCTTGCTATGTTGCCCCAGGCGGGTCTCGAACCCACAGACTCAAGTGATTCCTAGTCTTGGCCTCCCTTCCTAGGTTGGGATTAAAGACATCCACCACCACTCCCAGCCTGAAGAGCTTCTTAATCATTAATCCATTTCTCTTAGTTCCCCAAATTTAATTTCTGTATCAAATTTGATTCCACACGCCATATAGCATGGACTATAAAGATTAGTTCTTTGCTAAGAAAGAGCCATGTAAACAATATCTCCTTGAATTCCAAAAATTACAATTAAAGACTATCAATTATATTACCTATTGTTTTCTATGTAAGGATGCATAGCCAATTTTTTCCGGTTTAGTAGATTAAAAGCTTATCTCATTAAGCTTCTCTGACTCATTTTATCAGACAAGTGAGTTGTGTTGGTTCTCCTTTTCAGTCTTTCTACCCAGGAGCTGAGGGTCAATTACTGAACTCACTGCCTTACCCCAACTTCCTCTCAGTTCTTTTTTAGTTTCTCATCTCCCTTTTTATACTTACAGTTATACTATTTTGTCTTAAATTTAAAAGTTAACCCAAATTTGGGGGAGACTTAATGAAATAAATACATGTTAGTAACATGGGCTTATATTGTTAATCTGGACATCTCCATTTTCAGAGCTTGACTGGAAATGAAAGCATTTCCCATAGTGCTTCCTCCTAAGCATAGTACCTAAGCGAAAGTGGGAATGAAGTCAAGACTTGTAGCGTCCTATTGCTCTAGCATTGTAAGAAATAACTCAGTCAAGTAAATGACTCAGTGAAAAATAGCAGTATACCTAGTGTAACTATTCAGCTTGGAAATGAACATTGAGGATCAGACACTGGCTTGGGCTGTGTATTAAGAGGAGGAAAGCCTCTGCTCTGATGCAGTGTGTGTTCTAGTGAGGGAGATCAACAAGTACACAAATCACAGAATAAACTTGCTTTCAGGAAAGAAAAATCATCATGGAGTATTATGAAAGACCTTAGGAAGGACTCCAAAAACTGGAAGAAATTGGGAAAGCTTTCCTGAGCCAAGACTTGTAACACTAGAGGAGTTAGCCAGGCCAACAAGGGAAGAAGGGATGGCTATTTTGGGTAGACATACCATGTCTAAAGACACAAAAGCCACAGGCTACAAGCAACACTTTGGTGCTCCAAAGAATTAGTCACAGCAAGAGCAAAGAATGAAAGTTGGAGTGTGAGAGGAGAGTAGCTTCCCACCTTGGAGGAGTCTTTTTTTTTTTTAAACTAAGTTTGCTATGTTGCCCAGGGTAGTCCCAATTCCGTAGGCTCAAGCGATTCCCAGTCTCAACTCCCAGGTAGCTGAGATTATAGGCACCTGCCACTGTGCCCAGCTGATTTTTCGAGACCAGGTCTCGCTGTGTTGCCCAAGGTATCCTCAAATTCGTAAACTCAAGCAATCCCAGGCCTCTTGCCTCCCAGCGATTGGATTACAGGCATGCACCACCACACCCGGCTTTTGGAAGAATCTTATAAGAGACTGACATTACTCAGAAGTCAAGGGGGCCTGATTTATGATGTCAAAGAATTTGAATATTTTATGAAAACATTTGGGAGATCCTTAAGAATTTTAAGTTGTGATGTGATGTAATCAGATTTACATTTTAGAAAAGTCCCTCCATTGACAGTGGAGAATGGAATATGGACTAGAGGGCTAGAAGCCAATGACTGCTGACAATCCAGACGAGAAGAAATAAGGATCCTGTACATAAAAGTGGAGCTACCATGGAATAGATGGGTCCTCTGATTCCTGTGATGGTGGACTGGGTAATGTGAGTCAACTCTCAAACTGAACACTGAAATCAATTGAAAATTTGATGAAATAGAAATACAAACCTTTCTCTGAACTCATCAAACTGCAGCGGAGCTAGTGAGGAATTGTTGCACCAAGATCTAGGAGGAACAGAAGACAAGAGAGGTGAGTCCTGTGTTTGCTCAGGCAACGTACCAGCTAAGAATTGGAGCAGCACCTCTAACAGCCAGTGCATTGTTCCTAAGTCTGGTGTTCCTGGACTATTAATTTGAAAGGTGGGAGGAGAGTCTGTGAACTGGGTTAAGAAAAAAAATTTTTTTTCTTTTATTATCCTCTAAATAAAGCTTTGACTTTCCTTTTACTATGAATCTAAGTCACAGACCATAGTAACACGTGTGTAACTTTGTTACCAACAAAAATCAAGTCTTTTCAGACCACACTTATAGTTATTTATAGTTATTTGCAGATATCTCAAAATGTTGTTTATATTTAGCATTACTTCTAAATTACAGGCATTTGACCTGCTGCTCAAACTGCTATTTGTGTTATTAAAGAAGCACATGTATTACTCTATCACAATTTTTTTTAAAAATATTTTAAAAACTTTCAATATAATAGGTGTCCCTTTGTAGTTCTGTTTATCTTTTTTTATGCTGTGATAAACATTCTGCAAAGGAGTCCATAGCTTTGTCAAACTGCCAAGAATTCTGTGGAACAAAAAAAGGGTAAGTGCCTCTGACCTACTGGACTAGTGGAGTTCAGTGCCTGCGAAGGGTAAGAATTCTGATGAATCACCCTGCACTTAGATTGGAAGGAAATCAAGTCCTCACAGATTTTTAGGCCAACTTTGAACCATGTGCATGGGCTTGGAAATCTGAAACTTAGAAATTAGATTAAAGCAACCCAATTCCTGATGCCTCCAGAAACTAACATCATCTCTGGGGAATGAGAATATCTTAGGCTTTGAATGATTTCTATAAATAATTTTTCAAATCCAAGGTCTGCCATAACATTAATGAGGCATAGAAGAAGGAAAGTTAATATGGATGAGAACCTGAGAAACAAGTAACAGACCAGGTATTCCAGATGGCGGAATTGATAAACACAGGCTATAGAACAAACCTGTTCATGGAATAAAAAATAAACTCAGAAATTTCAATAAGGAACTAGAAGCAATGAAAAATAACATTGCAGATTTGATGAGCAAGTCTGAGGGAAGGGAAGGGTGACCATTTAAACTGGAGATGGGTAGGAATTATAATGAGTCTAGACATCTGATTTGTGTAACTGTGAAAACAATAATTACATTAATTGTTGCAGGGAAATACAGGAAAAAATGTTTTGTTAGGTAGAAGTAGAGTTAAGAAGATATAAATTCTACTGCAGTTATATTGAACTTGATGTATTTATGGAAGATGTGAGTAGAACTCCTGCAGATGTGAAACTACAGAAGGAACTCAGAAAGAAGGTTTGGTCAGTAGTCAAATGAAGCTGAAGTCCTGGAAATTGGTGAGAGAAATAAGGGACAGGTGTAAATTTTAGGGGTGAAGAGAGTTCTGTAGACTAGAGATTTTGATTGCAAGTGATTAAAACACCTGGATTAGCTTCACGAAAAAAAAGATTTACTAACTCCTACATCTGGTAATAGTAGCTGGCTACCAGGGACCAAGGCGACCCACAGATTCTAACACTGCTTTGAGAGATGTGTCTCCAGTGGGACACACAAACACTGTTCTGTTTACTGTATGTCCTATGGCCTTATTTGCTCCGGCAGATGGGGTTTCTCCTCCAAAATGGAGCTATAGAGAGCTTCACAGTTACCCCTCTTCCATTTAGAATGGAATGAGAGTATTTGATGCATTTAGTCAAATACTTTTGCCATATAGTCAAATACTATATGTCAAAAGTAAATATTTTTGACTATATGTCAAGTCGAGAACTTTTAAAACTCCAGCATCCAGGCACATGGCCAGGTCTTGAACCAACCACTATGACTAAGATAGGCACAATTAGAATAAAAGACAAAATGTGTTACCAGAAATACAAATGGAGCGAGTGCTAGGAAAATAGAGATAATAACCACAAAAGCCCAGAGTACTTCCTGTAGTGTTCCTAACAATAAAAATGGTTGCCATTCACCATCTGTGACCCAAGATCTCAATGGACTATGTTCACTCCCCACTTCTGCCATCTTACTACTTTTATGGGAACCAGCATTCCCAAGCAGTTCTATCATCATGGGGTGACTCATAAGCTTTTTGGGATCCCCAATTGCCCACTTTCTGTACCATGTGATTGTAAGTGTGGAGCCATATCACTTTCATTGGACTTCAATGAATTATTGATTTCTTCGTGGAGTAGGGAAAATTCGTAATTCATAGCAACCTAGCATCATATTTATTATTAAGTATTTTAAACACATAGGAAAGCACAAAAAACTTTGTATAAAGATAGCTTTATTTTTTTTAACCCAACAACAATAGAAATCATTCCATCTCAGTTTATAGAGAGGATCCTGGATCTCTTTTTCAGTTACATTGGAACTCATTGTATGGCTATACCATAGTTAACTAGTCCCCTGGAGATGATTAGATTGTGCCTAAATTTTTACTACTACAAACACATAGATAACCCTGTACATGTATCATTTTATTCATGTGATATCTATAAGATAAATAGTATTGTAATAATAACATATGGTGATAGTAATTCTCTTTTGGCATATAGATTACAGTTATCCTCACCTATCTGTGCTGCACATTTAAGGTCTTTATATTGTATCCTTTGTAATGCAGAAGGAGTTAACTGAATGTAGTCAGTTTTCTTTGGGGTTTGTACTTCTTACATATTACAGGAGCTTTTTAGGAAGCCCAAGGACATACATTTATTTTCCGGTAGTCTCTTTCAAAACTATAAATTTTGCTCTGCATATTTGGATGTTTAATTAACCTAATTTTATTTGTGAATATTTATTTGTGAACAACAGGAATTGAGCCTTTTCCATACAAACAGTCAATTGTCCCAGCATCATGTATTGAATATAGTTCACTCTTTCTGAGTTTCAATTCTGTAAAATTCCAACTTGGGGTGTGTGGGTGTGTGCTTCTTGGCTGTCTTTTCCCATTAGTCTATTAATTTGTTCTATTTCTTATAAAGCTACACTATTTTCATTACAATAGCTTTTAGTTTTAACACTATCTTAATTATCTAAATATATAAATACACCATTGTAAATAGTTTAGTAAGAAAAGAAAAACTGAGAGAAAAAAATAAAAATTACCTAAAATCTCACCATCCTAAAATAGCTACAAATGTTGATCTTGATGCTAGTTAAATGATTAGGCAAAACAATACAATGTGTAGAAATTGGGCCTATTAGTTTAAATAGGGGATCACAGAAGAATGTAAATAATGCTCTTTAAATTTGAAGATTTTTTATAATAATGCTAAGCAGTAGTTGATTTTATTAAAGGCAAACAAAAATAAAACCTAGTCATTGAAAGAAATATTCTCTGAACATGATGCAAAAACGTTTGACTACCAAAAAGAAAACAGAAGGCAATTATTATGAACTGAATGTTTGTGTCCTCCCAAAATTCATGTTAAGACCCAACCCTCAATATGATGATATTTGGAGGTGGGGTCTTTCAGAGATGTTAGGTTTAGATGAGGTCTTAAGAGTGAGGCCTTAATGATGGGATTGATTTTTTTCCATTGGCTGCAAATTCCAGCCATTTAGTAATATGCTCCCCCTCACCTTCACCCCATCACAACACCAGGAGAATCATGGGGCCAACTGTATGTGTTGGTGGGAAAGGGTACAGTTAGGGGGTAGCTGGGGCCCTGCCCCTATGTCATCTACTCCAGGGAGCAAAGATTTGCCTTTCCCCTTTCCTACCAGCAAGGAGTAACATCCAAGAGATGCCAGAGACACCCACAGGCCCAACCAGAGAGCGTGATGGTGATGCAGCTGGACACAGGGTAGTGACGCAGTTGAATTTGTATGGGTGCCAAAATGCCCTGGTGGGCAGGGTCTGAGAGAAAGATCTGCAAGAAGAAGCAAGAAGTGCAAGGGGCCCAAAAAAGGGGGGCCAGAGATAGGAGTAGAGAAGGGAGACTAGAATGGCAGACTGATAGAACAGGCCCACGTGGCCTGGCCGGGGAAAGCCCCCTGAAAGGGTGAGCTGGTGGTGACAAGGAGCCATGGTGGGGAGTGGCCGGCAGAAAAGTAGCCTTTGTGGAGTCGGATGCCAGAATTCCAGGCTGGGGGTGAACAGGGGCTGGTAAGGGTAGGCCTGGTGAATGTGGCCAGATGCCACCGAAGGCAGGCCTGGTAAAAGAAGTACATGGAACTGAAACAGGGTATAATGAAGACTTTTTGGCTTTTTTAAACTGTTTACCCCTATCTGCTTGCTTTTCTCTCCAAAGCAGGCTACAAGCAGTTCCTTTGCAATTACCTTTAACCTTAACTGGATACAGCTATCTGCCTGCTTCTCTCTCCAAAGCAGGCTACACACTCTTTATTAGCATTTTTACTGATCACCTTTACCATTGATATGCAAAAGCCAGCCAACTGCTCTCTGCTTTCAGCTCCAGAAACTGCAGAAAAGAAAAACTTTAAAACACAGTTTAAACTTTTCACTCGTGGGTTTTTACCACCATCCCCAGCCTTCTCAACCAAAATACCAACCCAATGTAAGACTATCAGTGCAGTGCAGACTAATTTATTTTTAACAAAGTGATTTCTAATTATCCTAATAATTACAAAAGAAACATGTAAGACTTAGAATACTTTAACATTGTCTAAAACCTTTCTCAGTATTGTCCAAAGTCTTTTCCCAGATTGCCCCAAATATCCTCAGTCTTCAGTCCTGATCATCTCACCAATGTCCAAACAGAGTTTATCTCCAGACGCTTGAAGACATGTTCCTTTAACTGCTCCTCCTTGTCTTTCATGCTGTCTTCTTCTTGTCACCTTCAGGTAGCAGGAACTCCACGGTGCCAAACCAGCAAAGTTCACTTTCTTCTCAGGCCTAACTTTTGCACGGCCTCTTTTAGACACAAATTAAACTTAGCAAAGCAAACTCCAACACGGAGTTTAAATTTGCAAACTCCTTAACTGCATTCAGCACACATGCTGCCAGCCTGGGCCAGCCGAGGGTTGCAGGCCCTCGGTGGCCACATGGCCAAGCTCACATGGCTTACATTTTTACAAGATGGCCGATTCCCATCTCCTCTTCATATTGGAATCCCAATCCAATTAAATCAAATCTTGAATTTAATCGAAATCCTGAAACAAATCCTTCTCTTTGTTTGCACACCCTTTATATACCCTGATTTCCCGCCTTCCAGGAAATCTATTTCACCTTGACTATTTCACTTCTTTCTTTCCCCTAAAGAAAAATTCCAGCTAAGGTCATTCCCCCATTTTAACATTACCTGTCCTTAAAATCTGCAATCTTAAACAGGAGGGGGAAGCACACCCTATCAGAACCACAGGAAGGGGGCATATTTGGAAAGCTGAGTTTGCATCAGCATTTGTTGGAAAAGTTTGAAGAGCCTTGGAGAAGTAGAGTAGCTCCAAATGCTGGAGAGAGAAGAAGCAAAGAGAAGACATTAGAGAAGGACTGGAGTTTGCAGGGTGCCTGTGGGTTTGGAGGGGCACCAGCTTGGATATGTGTTTTGGACTAAACTGTACTTGGGGTGAAATAACCGGCCACTTGTAGCATCAAGGATTTTTCGTTTTCTTGGTTAATTTTCCTTGTAAATAAAACCTGTTGTTTAAATTGCATTTGACTGGCAACTGATACACGTGGGGATGACACAATTCTGATAAGAAGTTGGGCAGCAGAAGCCGTATTTTAAGAATGTCACTTTTTTCCTGTGACTTGTTGGTTAGCGGCTTCTGCCCCTTTTGACCCAATTTCAGAGGGTGGGTAGTGGGGACGAGGAAGCCCCACGTAGAAGGCGTCTTCCTGGCCCCACAGGGTGGCTGTGAACTGCCCCTTGACAATGTGGTCAAACTTGTAGGGCTTGTCCTTGGGACACGCCACAGTTTTCCACTCACTTCTTTCCGTGGGCCTTACGAGCTTCCGGACAAACAACCTCTTCTTTTCACCGAGCTCGTTAACATGAGTTCACGGAGGTGGAAGTTGGTGTCTTTGATAAGATTAAAAAGTCCTGGCTGCTGTGTAGCCCTCGTTAACCTTCTTGTGTTTGGGTTCCTAGGGTTGGATGCCCTTCAGGATACAGAGTTGCTTGAAGACAGTTGAAGACAGGAGCTCTCCAAGCAGCTTCTTCCCAGTTTTGTTTCGGATGATGTAACGGGTGGCAGAGCCTCGTTCATACTTCTTTTTCTCTAGGCTTCCCATGTCACGATGGTGAAGGGTCTGTGCTTACTGCCCAGATTTGTGTTCCTATAAAAGAAACCAGAGCTCACGCCCTCTTTACATGTGAGGAAACAGCAAGAAGGCTGCCATTTATGAGGCAAAAGATTGCTCCCACTAGGACCTGTCATCTTGTTGTCAGGGTAGGGGACTACCCCCCGCCCTTTTAAAAAAAAAATTTTTGTCACTGTGGGTTCTCCTGCCTGCGTGAAAGCAGTTGCCCAGAGATCAAACAGCAATAACAGTAAACGTACAAGTTTATTTATAGTAAGGGGAAACACAAAGAGTCTAACAGTCACACCTGCACAAGTATCCCAAACAGAGAGGAACACCACTTCTGCTCCTCAGGGAGCTGCATGGGGTTTACCTCAGTATGAAATTGCCAAGTTAAGTCCTTGTCCTTTGATCCTCCTGTCACTCTCAACACGAGATTCAGCTCAGGTCTCTCTGGTTGCACGGTGGCTCAGCACTTTTTTTTTTTTTTGGCTAGGTTTTTGCTATTTTGCCCATGGAACCGCAGGCTCTTGTTGCCCGGGGTACCACAGACTCAAGCAATCCCCAGCCTCAGCTTCCCAGGGAGCTGGGATTACAGGCACACGCCACCGTGCCCAGCTATTTTTTTGGAACTAGGTCTCACTACGGGCCCCAGCTGGGACTCGAACCGTGATCCCTAGCCCCGGCCACTTGATAGGCTGAAGCTTACAAGCACGAGCCACTGTGCCCAGCCTGGCTCAGCACTTTGTCAGGGTCACCTCTTCTCCACCTTCACACAGCTTCTGGCCCTTCCGGACCCATGCTGATAGAGCCCCAGAAGATTCCACTTCTGGGTCCTTTTCCTCCAGGTACCAAAACCTCTGAACTCTCTGAACTTGCCTCCTCTCTCCAAAAGTCTCTTTCTTGTCTCTACGCCTCTCCTTTTTATCTGTCTTTTTTTTTTTCCCTTTTTCTCCTCAAAGCCAAAGGCTCCGATTTCCCTCTACACACCCTTTAGATGATACATTTTCTCTTCCACACAAGGATTTGCAACAAAGTAAAAGTATCCTTATCCTGCTTGGGGCCTCTTTTACCTCTGTTTTTCAGACACAGCTAATGGCATCAGTGCCAAAATTTTAATACTGCCCCATACTGGGTTCCTGGCTTCATACTGATACCCTGACCTCCAGTTTCCAGTGTTTAGAACTGAGAATTAAATGCTGCTGTTTAAACTTTATTTGTTTTTTTAGAGACTAGATCTCGCTATGTTGCCCAGGGTTGTCCCGAACTCAGGGACTCAAGTGATCCCTAGACTCAGCCTCCCAGGGACTCAAGTGATAATAGATGTACAGCACCATGTCTGGTTATTGCTGTTTAAACTTTAAATAGAAAAAAAAAAAAAAACCTTTAAATAGCAGCTCAGGTGAACTAAAAACACAATCAGGAGTCCATGGAATTTCCATGCTTGGGAGACTGAGAAAACTGAGTTCTGTCTTCCATGAGATGGGAGACCAGGCCTTCCTTACTACATATGAATCATAGCAACCAAGATGCCTTAGACTGCAATGACATTTAAAAGTACATTGCTTAATGTTAGGGAATTAATCAGAACGATCAGGTCTGAACTAGACATTCCATGATGAGGCCACAGACCATCACTTTGTATATGGTAATTACAGGCATAAACTTAATTTGCTGACCAATTTGAACCTGGTGTTTAAGGGACAAATTAGTGCTGTGAGATAGCAAAAATTCAGGAGGGAATGGTTAGAAAATCATTTAATTGAAAGGAAGAAGGACGCAATTAAGCAGGTTTTTTATTTTAATGAATGCTAATAGACCACCATTTTCGAATATTAGGACAAGTAGGAGGAAGGCAATGAAAAAGAAAGAGTCCAATGAAAATTAAGTCAGCAGAAGTGAACATATATAGAGAACAAGAGTCAGAAGAGACAAAGACAACATAGAACTCACGAAAAGGAAAGAGACCTATATTATGTCATGAAGGAAAGGCTTTTGTCATATAATACCAGACAACAGAATGGTCTAGCAAATAGGTAATAAAGCAAATATATAAGTAAATACTAATATTTTTTCTGTCACATAGGTTTAAATGTTTGACTAACACATGCAAAGCACTGGACCAAAAAATTTCTTGTGTTTCCTACCTGTATTTGGTCTTCCTGAAGCCCAGTCATCCCTGCATTCATGTACAGTCCCCACCTAGCTCTTTCAGAAGAAAATGAGCACGAATTCCTTACGTTTGCCAGGTGCTTTTATGTTTCAAAATTTTTTTACAGGATGCAGGGGTCAATGACATGGGACGATAGAAATCATTCAAGTTCTCAACCTGCATTTTTGTTAACTCAGGAACTTTGGATTAATAACTTCCTTCTTGGTAAAATGGGATGCTAATAATTTCAAAGTAATGTGGTTATTTTAAGGATACAATGAGATGAAACATGGAAAGTTTTTAAAAAAATCTAAAGGAGAGGAAGAGCTTGTTGAATCTTGCCATTGGCAGTACAGGACAAATACCATTGTTCTATTTGCAGATGTATTATGGCTTTTCCATAATCATCTGACTCAAAGAATGAGAATGGTTATCTTTCTTGACCCCATATTGTTTGTCCAATGAGGAATATGCCTTGGTCTTTTATCCTTCAGATGATACTTACCCAGATAACATCTACCCAACTACCTGGTTTCCACCTGTGTTAGGTAATAAGGTTACATTATGAGTGGTAGATCATAACAGTTTTAACTTCGATAGAGTATGTTTCCTTTGTCAGAACATATTATGTAGGGCTTAAAATGAGGCATCCCCTGTTGCAGGACATAAAGGAAAGTTATTGCTTTGCTAATATGCTCCCTTGCTTTTCTGTACCTGCTCAGCAGCCTTGCGGGATTCCAAGAAGTAAATAGAGAAAAAACAGGATGTATTGTGGCTTGCACTGTGCCACCCTGCAACTGTCTGTAACCACAGAAGTCAAAGGTGTTAAAATGTGTTATACAACCTGCTCTCTGTATAAATAAACCCTGAGTCTTGTGCTCAGGGCTCTCGGCATCACCGGCTTTCGGGTGAGCTGTTGAGCCCCAGCATGCTGGTCTGAATAAACCCCGTGCTTTTGCAGAAAAAATCGTGTCAGTCTCGTTCCTCCGTAGTCCTCCAGGAATAGGCCCGTCTCGGACTTAACAATTCAAGATCCCTTTGTAGTAGAATCTTAAACTTTTGTATCTATGTTACCAGAAGGTTTAAGTATGCAGGAAAATACACACAGACCTGACTAAAAAAAAAAAAAAAAAAAAGCCAAAAAGAAAAGAAACCCTGGAAATCAGGAATCCAGCATTGAAAGACACACACATACACACACACACAAATTTTTTAAAAATCATCTTTTGGCAAAAAAAAATTTGAATACTTACTTGAAAAACTGCTTTCTTCAGTCTCAGTTAGCTTTTTTTTTTTTTTTTTTTTTTTTTTGAGACTAAGTCTCACTATGTTGCCCAGAGAACCACAGACTCAAGTTGCCTGGGGTACCACAGACTCAAGTGATCCCCAACCCCAGCCTCCCAGGTAGCTGGGATTACAGGTACACACCACCATGCCCAGCTATTTTTTTGAGAGTAGGTCTTGCTATGTTGCCCCGGGCACATCTCGAACCCACAGACTCAAGCAATCCCTAGTTTTGGCCTCCCATCATAGGCTGGGGTTAAAGGCGCATGCCACTGCTCCCAGCTCAGTTAGCTTTGTTAGCAATGCCAGCATCACACTGAGCTAGACTTTAGGCATTAGCCAATGTAAATAGAGAAAAGCACACACAAGCAATGTCAGTTCAAAACCTAGAGCTTTTTGAAAGTACCACAAACAAGAGACAAGAGAAATCTAGAAAATCATAATTGAACTTATTTTTCTTCCTCCTCAAATAAATTTATACACAAAATAGAGTGGGTAATAGTGAAATAGGTACAAATACAGCAGACTGCTAATGAAGCAAAATGAGCATATCAATGGAAACAGCAATCTCAAAGCAAAATGATTCTATAGAATAAAAGTTTATCATCCACTGATGTAAGATAAAATCAACAAGAATATTTTAGTACCAAGCCTTCACAAACCAAGAAAATAGTGTAATGATAATATAATACATAAATGACTAAAGAATAAACAAATCTAAGAAAAACAATCATACAAGGAGACTGAAGCACTAAGAATTTGAAGAGCAAATAATTTGAAGACTTCATTTTAACAAGCTTAAAAATCTCTCTCTTTTTTTTTTTTTTTTTTTTTTTGAGACTAGGTCTCGCAATTTTTGCCCGTGGAACCGCAGGCTGTCGTTGCCCGGGGTGCCACAGACTCAAGCAATCCCCAGCCTCAGCTTCCCAGGTAGCTGGGATTACAGGTGCGCGCCACCACACCCAGCTATTTTTTTGGAACTAGGTCTTGCTACGGGCCCCAGGCGGGACTCGAACTGCTATCCCTAGCCCAGGCCACTTCATAGGCTGAAGCTTATAGGCACGAGCCACTGTGCCCGGCATTAAAAATCTTTTTTTTTTTTTTAATTTGATCACATACTTGAAAACAACAAAAATCTCAAATTCCCCATGAAGGAAATCACAAATTACCCAAAATAGAAATTTTAAAAGATAACATATTTTCTGAATGCTCAAAAGTGAACCACTTGTCAGTAATCTTTCTGGGCCTATTTACCTTTAGATTCATAGGACTCTTAAATCTAACCTATACATAGTTCAGCACATAGTAGGGACTGATAGGGATTTGTCACAGAAGAAACATAGGATGGCCCACAACATAACCCCCAAAACATGAAAAATATATTCACCCCATATAGTCCCATAGACATTTCAATAACATCTCCCTGCCTGCCTGTGACTATGTAGGTATCTTTCTTTTCACTTCCCTTTTTCCTAATAAGCCTTTTTAAAATGTAGAAAAAGAAATTTCAATAACGCCTTTTAAAATGAATTCTTGGTTCAAAGAGAAAACTAAAATGGAAACTAGAACCTATTTAGAAGTAAATCGAAATAACAGATGGCACTGTATATAAAATATAGAGGTTTTACTTGTGGAAAGTTTACAATCTTAAATGCACTTCTTGTAAAATGCAAAAGATTGAAAATAAATGAAATAACATATTCCAGTGAAGAAGTTAGGAACAGCAAGTAGTAAAACAAAAGAGGGGAAATCATATGAAAATGAAAATAATGAATCAGAGAAGAAAATCAGTACATCTAGCATTCTCACCATGAAAAAAACAGAAAACAAAGATCATTCAAAAAGATCAAAGGACTATAGGTAATATGGAGCTTTTAAAAAATCAGGAAAACTTTGCTTAACTTCGTATCAATACATTTAAAACTTAGAGGAAATGGACACATAGCTCACACTGGTTGCCATCAATGTGTCATCTGTGCCTCTAGCTTCAATTTATAGTGTTCAGGCCGGGCACGGTGGCTCGTGCTTGTAAGCTTCAGCCTATGAAGCGGCTGGGGCTAGGGATTGCGGTTCGAGTCCCACCTGGGGCCCGTAGCGAGACCTAGTTCCAAAAAAAATAGCTGGGCGTGGTGGTGCGCGCCTGTAATCCCAGCTACCTGGGAAGCTGAGGCCGGGGATTGCTTGAGTCTGTGGTACCCTGGGCAACGAGAGCCTGCGGTTCCACGGGCAAAAATAGCAAGACCTAGTCTCAAAAAACAACAACAAAAAAAACAAACAAAAAACAAAACAAAAACCAAAGCAATTTATAGTGTTCAGATATATTTAGTTTGGGAAGACTTCTTTTCAGTTTTCATTCTCTTATATTATTATAATTATAGGTGACAATTTTTAAATTAGTTTTCTTTTTTTTAAAAAGAATGGTTAAAGAAGTAGTTTCGTGACAGCGATGTGCAACAGTGAAAAATGTAAAGAGCTGGGCACAGGGTTGCAAGAAAGGATGAACCAGAGAGATTGACACAGTCAAAGACTGTGGGCTATCAGAAGCATGGCTGGTAGCAACATTAAGGTAAATTATTAGGCCTTTTATAGGGGTTAGGTGAGGGGGGAAAAAAGGTGGCCAAGAGAATGTTTTACGGCTAATTAATTAACTAGGGAAGACTAATAGCTAAGGTAATAAAATTTGGGTAAAACATCAGTTTCTGTGAGATAATGGTGGGCAGAGGATTTACCCATACATTGTTGGTAACTTCTAAGGAATGGTTTTTAAGGTAAACATTTGGAGGGATGGAGAAATTGCTTTTTGCTCTCCGGACATTCGTCATGTTAGTTCTGTCTTAAGTGTTCTGAATCCAGATAAGATAGTGAAACATATCACACAACGTAAGTCCTGTCCAGTCTCAAGATGGCAGCCGCTGAAAAAAACAGAATGGGGTAGGTCTAAATTATTATAAAATTATTTCCAAAGTAAATTTGAGTGAAAAGAGGAGTTTGCAGTACAATACAGATATTGTTATGGGGGAGAATCCGATATAGGCTAGAGGCATGGGAGGTGGTGGTCAAAGAATTGACAGGAGACAGAGTGGAGATCAAAACATGCAGATGTATTGAAATACACTGCTAAGAGAAGCAGTGGGTGAGATAGGAGAGGTCTGCTGCACCTGAAAGTGCAATTTTTTAAAGCAAATCTTTCTCACCTCTAAGTCTTAACTTGTTGGTTCCTGTGGCAAGATCTATAAATGCAGTCATGGTGGTTGAGCAAGCAACATTTACTTTATTATTCTCCTAAAAAGGCCTGATTTGGTCGATTTATTCTGTGTAAAGCAGATGGGTGATTAATAGAGTAAAGGTAGCAGCAACCATACATGCAAGCTTCCAGAGACAGCATGAACACAGCTGCAGTTTCCTCATCTGATAAGGAGGCTATTGTCAGTACCTCTAATTCATCCCTCTCCAGATGCCAAGTCAACAGAGGAAAGTAAGTAGCTGTGGAGGTGATTTATC
This sequence comes from Uropsilus gracilis, assembly GCA_004024945.1. Classification (NCBI taxonomy): domain Eukaryota; kingdom Metazoa; phylum Chordata; class Mammalia; order Eulipotyphla; family Talpidae; genus Uropsilus; species Uropsilus gracilis. The sequence goes on from PVHY01008598.1 coordinate 22,569, forward strand.
CCTGAAATGTTTTGTAACATCTCCGCCCCCCCCCCCACCACAGTAACATATTTCTAATGAAACTAGAGTTTCTGAAGTCTTATCTATGAACCTGGAAAGATACACTATCATTGGAAGAACATGTAGGGCAGTTCTCAGAATTACAGGGGTCTGGAATTTAGACTTTTGATATTATCTCCAGTGAAGTTACACTTACAACCACAGAGACAGCTAATGGGGGAAAAAAAAAAAAAGAAGACAATGATCACTAGTCTTCTTTGAATTTCATTTCTGCCTCTCATTGCCAGATCACCTGGTCTGTAACGTACTTTGAGTTATCATTTGATAATTAATTAGATAAAGCCTTATATTATAAATAGCACAGCTATTTACTGCCCCCTTTTCTGTTAAAATTGCTAATTGTTGAAAATCAACAATGTAACAAGAACTCCTATAATTCTCTTTTTAAAAGCATACTGATAATCACAAAGAAACAGAAGTGACACAAGATTCCTTTGACCTGGAACTATCCAGAAAAAGATAAACTGGTCTAATTTATAACAACCTTCCCTACCTGAGGCATATTTTGATTCAGTGAGTACTGATATTTTTGCTTTTTGTATTATTCCCCCATACCCCAAGAATTATCTAGCAAATTTCATGCATTAAGTGCTAGTTCATATCATAATCTTATTAAATAAATAAATGCATATGTGTATATATGTATAGTTGTTGATATTTCTGTTTGTCATGAAATTGTACTTATTCAATAAACATTTATTGAACAACTGCTGTGAAACATACATGCTAATTAATGGGAATAGAAGGAGTAAAACAAAATTCATAGCTTGGTGGGGGGAGCAAGATGGGAAATAGAGAACCAATAAAAATAAATCATTTTAGAGGCATCTATAGAGTGTTAAAGACAGATGGTTAATGCATACTTCAGGGAAAATCAGAGAAAAATGGTGTTGACCCCTGAAGTGAGTCTTAAAAAATGAATAACGCTTGCTAAAAATTACATTTTAGTCAGCTTTAAGTGACCTAATTTCTAGTAAATGGTAAATGTGTAATTTGCACTAGGATTTTTGCATTATTATTAACATAATAAGAAGCTCTGCTTTCTTTTTCCTGTGAGAATCCTGGAAAGACCACCCTTATTTTAAAAAAATGGGGCTTCATAATGGTAGGTAGGAGTGAATTTTAGAAGATAAAGAGCTGGCACAGAATCACATATCATACTCATCCAAGATGTTCTTCGCCAAGTTTTTTCAATGGCTTGGCAGATAGAATTGTACAAGAAGAACTTTGGGAAGTATATCAGATTTCCCTAGCCCTCCCAATGTTACATCTCTATCTTTATTTTTTCAAAATGTTATAATCAATAAACAACCTATGGATATGAATTTTGTTTCTCAAATAGAATTCCCTGCTGCTGATATGAACTAAACTAGAGGTTCTATTATTAGTCAATTTTACGTTAATTTTGCATTTTCAACCATACTAAATTAGCCCTCTCCTTTTCATCTTGTGGATTTGAAGACCACAAATCAGTTCTAGAACCAAATTATCCTACCATGACAAAATTTAGCCTCCATGTGTACAATCTGAGGATCAAGGTATGGATCTGAACTAGAAAAACCTGTCTTCTTCATCTTGCTTTTAACTTCAAAGTTTCTACTGTTCAAAAATCTGAGCTTCCTTGCGTTCCTCTCATTCATCAGGTGTACCATTGAAGGAGTTTAGAACAGGCCCCTCAGGACTTACTATTTTCATATGTGGACTATTTTCAGGGGGTCAGTTGAGGCCCTGGGGGCTTAAGAGAAACTTTTACTTTAATTACTTAGAAGAAGGAAGATTGGGGGCATTATTCAAATGTAGGGCTATTTCTATCAGGAAAAACCCATCTATAGGTAGAAAAGCATATATTTACAGAGCAAGTGGTCGTATTAATCACTCCTTCCCCATCATGTACAGAATAAATAGGGCAGAGAAATTGGAAGGAATAGAGCAGAAAAGAAAAGGGCTATATTTTTATTTTTTTTTAAGTTGAGAGAGGCAAATTTATTCTAAAAGACAAAGGGACAGATAGGAAATAAAGCAAGACACCCTGGAAAGCCCAGGGTGGGGTAAAGATTTACCTGAAAGGCTATACTTTGAAAGTCTGACCAATTTTAGGGGAGATGATAAAGCTTGGGTAAAGCGTTTGAAGTCTGAAGAGGTCATGAGAAGTACATGAAAAACTACAGTTGACATAAAGTAGAATTTAGTGGAGAAATCGGTTCCAAGTTGAGGTAGACGCTGGAGAGTTACAACTGCAAGGAGACACGGAGATTGTTTACACCCACCCTTTGAACTATTGGCTTCACTAGTAAGGCAAATGAGATTCAGGGATGATTAAGATGATGAACAGGATAGTGGTGATGGTGATGCTGGTGATGGCAAGCTAACATTTCTTGAGCTTGCCAAGCCGTGAGCTAAGCTCTTTATATACAGACCTGTACCTCACAGTGCACTCACAAAGCTCAAGAGGGCAACGTACCCCTTCTTGCTAATCAGGGTTGATTTCACCCTTTAGAAACTACCTGAAGACGTCTCTCTTCGGGCAACAAGCCTAAGGGAAAACCTGGCGCAGCTCGGACAGGTGAAGGTTTAGGAAACGTCCTCCTTATCAGAGAATGAAGCCTGGGGGCCCTCACCAAGGTGAAGAGGGAGGCCACCAGGGCTCTCAGCACTGATCGCGGCACCTGTCCCGCCTTGACTGAGGTCCCTTGACCGCCAGGGGGCGACTCGACAACTCCCGGGCGCGCCCCCCGCGCAGGTGCTGCGGCGCCCCTCCTCTTCCCCCGGCCCCGCCCCTCGGGGGACCCCGCCCGGCCCACCCGGCGCGCGCCCGGCGCGAGGGTGCGGGGCCAGAGATTAGACGGCGCGAGGGGTGGGGATGGGACGCGAGGGGGTCACGTCAAAGCGGCGTAGACAAAGGGCGGGCGCGCGCACGTCCTTACGCACGCCTCGGCCGGCGGCGGCGGACAAGGGCGGGAGGGATCGTCAACTGAGGCATTTGGAGCCCCGGAACCTCGCGGTCGGTAAGCAAGGCCCAGTCGATCGCTTCGTGAAGATCACTGGCCGAAGGGAGCCGAGCTGAAGAGTGGGGTTCGGGGCCAGGCGCGCCCCGCGGGGCCTGCGGTCCGGGGACACCCTCCCCACGCCGCTGTGGCGTCAGGAGACACCATTGCCGCTTCCTGGGGTTTCCCGGCCCATCGGAACGTCCCGCCCCCTCGGTCGCAGTGGAACAGCCCGCGCCCCTCCCGGTGCCGGGGCCCCGGCGCCCTCTCACCCCCCGGCCGGGTCGCCCGGCGCTGCGGTGTCCTTCCTCCCCGCCGCTCCCCGAGGCCAGTGCCGCGCTGGCTCCTCGCCTTTCCCTGCCCCGGCCGCCCCTCTCCAGATGGACTCTTCGGTGTCCACTGGGCCTCCCTGCCGAATGCCGCGCGTGTAGAGCTCACCAGAAGGCGCCGTCACCTATGATTTTTGGCTGTTCCTGTGGCTTTTCTGGGATCTATCCGCTTTTAGTTCTGCAAAGGAACCCCGTTTTTCTGCTGTTCTTAAACCCACACGCCCTGTCGCTCGCCTTTCCGTTTTTTATTTCTCGCGCGGCCAGGCATCCGCCTACCAGAGGGTCTTGTTTATTTCTTACTTTACGCCTCACGTTGGGCTTTACCTTTTGCAGTTTAGGAGTTACGGAAAATAAACACATGAAACATTGCAGTGGCGCGCTGTAGAAGTAAACTCCTTGCCGTGCTGGATACTGGTGCCTCTCGCTGCTCATGCTCTCCGTGCCATGGGTCTTCCAAATGATAATCTCTTGAGAATGTCCGAAGAATTTCCTTTCTGGTTCATTTTCCTTAATTTTGGCTGAACTGTGCGGGAACCTCTGCTTAGTTTCATGTCTTGTTGATTCTATCTTGACCCAAGGGAGATGATGCGAAACGCACTTACCCTTAAACCAGAGACCGTGTGGAAAAGAGTCCTGGAATAATGCCAGTCTGGTGTTCATTTCTCACTTTGACAGTGATGTTTTTTCCCACCTTTGCTTTATGGTGCATTTCAGACATACCAAAGTGGATAGAGTAACAATGAGTATGTCCCCATCATCCAGTCTCAACTCAACAGAGGCCTAAGGAGGGAACCACTCACACAACATCCCCATCCGTTTCCCTCTCCCATATATCTCTGGGAGAAGTCCTTGATGTCAAAAGCAGTTTGAGATTCAAAATAAAGGCACAATGTCGTTTCAACGGGATACTATTTAATGGCCTACTGTTGTAATTTCTTCCACTAGGAAACACTTGCTAGCTTCGAAGAAGGACCAGGAAAGAATGTCCAAAATTATCAAGCTACTGGACTACAGATTAAAACAAAAAGCTTTTCAGATCTGCATGAAAATTTATAGCTTATCTTTAACTTTTTTACTTTTAATGAGCCCTCTGGGACCTCTGAGTTTCCTGTCTTGTCAAGATCTATGATGAATTAGCTAAACAAAGCACCGCTAAAAATGACATCTCCCAACCTGGCATCCAATCTTTCTTCTCTTGCTTTAGGTTTCTCTTTAGGTTTGTTTCCTTTTTCTTCACGCAAGAGAAATGTATGGAAGGTCTGTGACAAAGAAATTACATTGAAGGGTCTGAATGGGCAAATACTAATTTTTCTAGCAAATTCTGATGTGTAATAAAACTAGGAATATGCCTTAAATTATTTCTTAAACTAGATTTGTGACACTGAAGTACTACTCGTAGGAAACATGGAAGAATTTTGACCTTAGAGATGGATTGTCAGGCCTAGAGTAGAACTTGCTTTAACAGATTTAGATAACACAGCTGTTCAATAAAAGTTACTAAGGGAAACTGGTATAAGTTGGAGTGTATCTCTGATCTTGCTCCATCCTTTCTTGCAATAGACAGATGAGAATCCCTGGTTGAACTTTTCTTCATTTATTTTTTAAAAATGCAAAACCATCTTCTGTATTTCCTAGTACATGTAATGCTATTTGTTTCCTTTGTTCAAGAAAGACAGGTAGATTCAGTACTTGTACTTGAGTCTCAACTTCCTTGTCCTTAAAGTGGTACTATTCTATCTTGAGCAGCGTGAACAAGGGAATTCTTTGAATGTAGAATTGTTTAAGTTTGATATACAATGTGACATACTTGTTAATGCGTTTACTTTCAGGATGGCTTTTCTTTGGTAAGTTTGTGACTTTGTATAATAGTTGTCATGTACATCTTGTTATGGAAATGCTGAAAATAGTAACATCTGGGTGTCCTGGTACATGTTGTGTGGGGTTGTTTTTTTAATTTGTGGTGTCAGAATTGAGTACTGTAGTTAACCTGTTAGGGAACTAGCTTAACTTGCTAACAAATTTCTGCTAAAGAATAAAGCCTTTCTCTCACTTGTGAGCATATCACAAAAGGTGATTTTTTTCTTAAAGAGTCTTGCTTTCTGGAGTTAGAAACGAGATTATTTGGTCTTCATTGAATTTGAACTGTACTGCAAAATTATTCCTTCAAGTAAAAGTAAAATAGAACCACATCAGGACATGTCATTTATTTCTTACTGTATCATTATGTTTATGGGGAGGACTTGTCATTTACTTCTTGCTGTATCATTATGGTCATGGGAAGGACTTGACTAAATATCAATTCCAAGTGTCTCTGAATTACGTAATCATGCCATCTGATGATTGCTTTTTAAGGTTTCAAACTTTGAGTTGGTCAAACTACAGTTAGTGTTTGGATTTTTTCCTAACTCTCTTAAGGTAAAGTTTTTTTTTTCATGCCCCCTTTAAAATACACTTATGTACCTGTCACATAGTCATAAATGCTTGAGAACTTCCTTTACAGGATGGGAGATTTTTGTCTTGTGTTAGTGTGTTTGCGTTGTACCTCCCATTAAACTGTAAGTTAAGATCTGCAATACTGAAATAATGCCTTGTAAAAAATAGGTGTATAATAAACTTTCATTGACTTTTAAAAATCAAAAAACTGGTGAGGCAATTTTTTTTTTTTTTTTTTTTGAGAGTAGATCTCCCTATGTTGCCCGGGGAACCTCAGACTCACATTGCCCAGGGTACCATGGCAATGTGCCTCCCAGGTAGCTGGGATTACAGGCAGACGTCACCACGGCCAGCTATTTTTTTTTTGACACTAGGTCTCGTTATATTGCCCCAGGCAGGTCTCAAATCCAAATCCACAAACTCAAGCGATCCCTAGTCTTGGCCTCCCTTCCTAGGCTGGGATTAAAGGCACGCGCCACCATGCCTGACCTTGGTGATGAAATTTAAATCCACAGAAGCTGAATGACTTACCTGGATCAAATAGACCACTTAGTAATAGAATTGACCTCAAATTTAAGACCCCTGAGTTCCAGTTCAAAGGCACTTTGATTGTACCATTTTCTTCACGCCTCAGAAGAATAGTGAGGGAAAAATATAATTTATTTGCACTGTTTATCTTACCAGTTTGATAGACATTTGCCTACATTGCTTTAAGAGTTTTTGATCAGTGCTATTCAATAGAAATGTAAGTAAGGCATAGTGGTCCCTTTTTATTTAAAAAAAAAGTGAAAATAATTCTGGTAAATATATTTCACTCAAGTATTCCATATGAGCACTTCACATGTGATTATGCACAATTATTGAGATTTTTATATACTTTTTCATACTGTCCTTGAAATCTGGTGTATTTTAGTTCATTTACATTGGCCACATTTCAGAAGCCAGGAAAGGCCTGTGTTAACCTTGGGTGTTAAATATGTTGGACAGCATAGAATCACTATACTCCTACATAAAGATGAAGGAGCACTTAGTTCTAAGGTTAGAACTTGTGGTTGTAGTTTTTTTCTTTCATGTTTCAGTGATTATTCTTTACACAATTAGAAAAGATGGTTTCTGAGTTTGTGGTAAATTGAACAAGTTGTCTAATGTTTCATACATTTTGTGCATTTGTGATTAAGTAATTTTCTGTTTTTGGTGGGATCAGTTCTTTTTAAACTGCTTTTCAGTGTCTAGTGTAATACTTTCTTATTTTACGTGACTGTCTAGTCATTGGGGAAAATGCTTGTCTTTTGAAAAATGGTGCCAGGCATGGTGGCGCACACCTTTAATCCCTTGGGAGGCTGGGGTTAGGAATCACTTGAGGCTGCGAGTTCAGGACTACTCCGGGCAACACAGCGAGACCTAGTCTCTTTAAAAAAAAAAGAAAGAAAGAAAAAGAAAAATGGCTAGTTGCAAAACTTAGTAATGAAATAATCTAATAAAAATCAGCAGAAAATTTGAACTCTACCAAAGGAGTTATATATATATATGGTAAGTAAGCACATGAAAAGATCCTCAGTATCATTGGTGCTTAGGGAAATGCAAATGAAGACTATGAGATACCACCTCACATCCATTATCATGTCTAAAATTGAAAAGACTGATCATTTATCAGGTACTGAGAGTATAGAGAAAATGGAACTTGCATACATTGCTAGTGAGAATGCAAAATGGTACGGCCAGTTTAGAATGCAGTTGTCAGTTTCCTATAAAAACTGAATGTATACCTACCTTATATTTTACTTATACTTTATTCCTATATGTTTAACTTCAAAGAAATGACAGTATATGCCCACAAAAAGTCTTGTAGGTAGCAGCTTTGCTTGTAACAGTCCCAAACTGGAACTACCCAAATGTGTATCAGTGGATGAATGGATAAACAAATTGAGCTATGTCCATACAGTGGTATAAGCTCAGCAGTAATGAGGAGGGAGCTGTTGACACATTCAACAACATGAATGATTCTCCGAATAATTATACCAAGTGAAATAAACCAGCTACACACGCACACAGGCACGCCCGCGGAAAGAAAAAAAGCCCGGGAGTTGCTTCCAGTTCCATATACAATACTCAAATATGAAAGTACCAACTTTAAAATTGAAGTTTTTAAAGTGACGTTCAGATTTCATAATAAAATTACTTAGATCTCTTTTAAAACCCCAGCAGATATGGGTAACTGTCTCTCTGAGCAACCTGTTCTTTTTGAACAACCCAATCTTAGAATCTTTAGCAACTTTGACATATAATTCACATACTATACAATTCCCCTACTTAGGCATACAATTCAGTGATATTTGCTATGTTCATACATGTGTTTAACCATCACAGTCAATTTTATATTTTTATCAACTCAAAAAGAAAAGTCATATTCTTTAGTCTGCTATTCCCTTCTCCATCTCCCTGTTTACCTGCCCTTAGTAATCAGTAATCTACTTTATGGCTCTGCAGATTTGAATATGTGGTCTTTTTGTTTTTGGATTCTTTCACTTAGCATGATATTTTCAAGATTCATCTATATTGTCACATTTGCCAGTGTTTTCTAGTGTTAGATGACTGCTACCAGTTTTTGTGGACCTGTGACTTAGTTTTAGATCTCTCTTTTATCAGTGTGCTTCAGTTTGTCTATATTCTCTTCCCCCTTTTTTAGAGAACTGGGTCCATTTTATTTACTTATGGGGAGTTTGTAATTAAAGGTAGATAGTGGTTTGCCTCTCAGTTTCCAGTTGGTCTTTGCTGGGTAACTGGCCAGAACCCCTACCACAGTGGTTCTCTTGGCTATACATCTGAATCACTCAAGTCTCTTAAAAACAAGTCAGAGACCACCCATAGGGAGGGATTTATTTCATATGGGCAGAGGCTCAGGTGAAACAGATATGCATCCTAAGTGGAAAACAAGTGCACCCCATAGTGACCAAAGGAGTGGTTCAGATGGAGGCTCTGAGGCCTGCACTACTCACATCCCTGCTAACCCTACATGGATATTTACTTTATTGAATCAAAATCATCCTGCTATTCAGTCTTTCCTGGAGCACATCAAACCTTTTCCCCCCTGATTTCTAGGGAGGTCTTGTTTCCTCTACAAGTGTGCTCTGCAGACTCTAGCTGTGACACCTGCCTCTCTGGTCACTTGCAGTTTATATGGAATCTCAGGCTGCGACAGTCAGATTAGGGGGTTTTAAGCATGTTTAGGCTGGAGTGCTCATTGAATGTATATTTCTCATAGTGCAATGTCATCACTTCTTGGGAATGCCCCTGCATTTCCCAGGTAACAGGAATTTGGGGTTGTAATAATAGCAGTTAATGTGTTTTCAACATTTGCCTTGTTCTGGGAACTGTGAAAAGTGCTTTACTTTAATCTCATTTTCTTGAGCAATCCTTTTAGTAGTTTAAACAGATTAAATAATTTTCCCTTAGTTTCATTTAGTGATACTAATTAAGTGATGAAGTGAGGATTCAGTCTGCTTGAACCTTGAGACTATCAACTGTTCAAAATGATACAGTTTTAAAAGACAACTTAAGTAACCTCTTCCCCTTCTAGAGGCAGCTACTGTAACTAGATTCTTGTGTATTTTGAGAGACATGTATCTTTGCAGATATATTTCAACTATATATTTTACCTTTTCCTCCCTCTCTCATGGTTGGTATTTATTGTAGACATTGGTCTGCATTGTTTCCTATTCATATATATATAGATCTCTTTATTTTCTTTGACAGATGAATACTATTCCATTCCATCCTTTATTAGTGGGCATTCATGTCTCGATAATACAAGCAGGACTGCAGCCAGTAGCTACGCACCTGTATAGTTTTGCACATGTTTTGGTACCCGTTTTCTCAATCTCAGTACTGTTGCTGTTGGAGCTGTTAATTTTTTGTTGTAGGAGCTGATTGGGCATTAGGATGTTTAACACTTCCCTGCCCTCTATGCACCTAGATGCTAGTAGCGCTCCTATCCCAAACTGTGATAGCTAAATATGTATGTAGATACTACCAAATGTTCCTTGAGGAGGTTAAAAGAAAGAAAAGAGGAGGAAGAAAGGTTCCTGGTTGATTTAGCTTTAGGAAAAAATTATGCAGGTAGAATTGTTGGATCTAAGGTTATGTGCTTTCAGAATTCTTACAGCATTTGAATTGCTTTCTCATAGTAACTGTACCATTTTACTCTCCAACCACAAAATTTGTGAGTTTTTCTTATTTTCACCAGTATATGATGGATGAATGGACAGATGGACGGACGGACGGATGGACGGATGATCTCATTGTAGTTCACATTTTTATGCTTTATAGCCATTCAAGCCATGTAGTGTTATTTGGCTTACATGGATTTTGACAGATGGTCCTTAACTTACAATGGTTTGACTTATGTTATTTCAACTTAGGATGGTGCAAAAGTAACACATATTCAGTGGAAACTGTAGATTCAATTTTGATTTTTTATTGAGCTAGGGATAAGTAGTGTGTATGCTTATGGAGCTGAGCAGAGGTAGCAAGCTGCAGCTGGCTCTTACCAAGCAGTTACCAAGGGAAACAATCTATTCTCTTTAGTGAACTGTGTTGCCAGCAATTTTTGGATATTGTGTTTTGTATTTTTGCATCCCATCATGTCTGCACAACTGCCATCTGTGGCTGCTACTAATGGTGAGAAAAAAAGAAAGTAATTAGGATAATTGCCCACTTGTAAGCTAATGAAAGTTTGAACTTGCTAGGCTATGAAGTTCCTAGACTAGGTGTTTTTCAGGGAATTTTTGACTTTAAAGTTTTAATTTATGTTGGAGTCATTGAGACAGAACCCCACCATAAGTCAAGGATTATCTGTATTTTGAAATACTTTCCCCTCAATCTAGTCCTCCTAAAGTTTGGTACCTGAAGACAGCATTTTCACTTTCTTCATCATAATGTGATAATATGTGCCACTTATTGAGATCTAATATGTGACAGACTTAGTGCTTGGTGTGATTTTAATGCATCATTCCTGTGCAACCTAAGCATTTACTTATTTTAATTTTTTTAATTAAGTACTTTTAATAAAATGAGATGCCCCCCTTTTGAGTTGGTATGTGGCATCTTTCTGTCTGGATATATTCTGGTAGGTAATGACAAAGTAGGAAGTATCACAAAGATATATGAAAAGGAGTATTTGAACCGCATGTGGTGTTGTGTATCTGTAATCCAAGTGCTGGGAGGCAAGAGGCCAGAGATCACTTGAGTTCGTGGGTTCGAGACAACCCCGGGCAACAAAGTAAGACCTGGTCTAAAAAAGGCAGCCGGGTGCGGTGGCGCACGCCTGTAAGAAATAACCTGGGAGGCTAAGGCTGGGGATCACTTGAGTCTGCGGGATTGGGACTACCCCCAGGCAACATAGCGAACCTAGTCTCAAAAAAAAGAAAAAGAAAAAGGAGTATTTGATTCTATAGTTAGTCCCTGCCTTGTGACTGGGTCTGACTTAATTTAAGTTTTGGGATATCTGTTATTTCTCTTCCAGGACTTTCTTCCTTATTAACAATCATCAGAACGTGAAATTATGACTTTGTTTATGCTTAATACTTGTCTCTAGGCATATTGTTCATCATTAAATATCCATCCCTTAACATAATTTCTGGTACATGTGTGGTACATGCCATGTGCCCAGGGAATAGTTGTTGAATGTCACTCTGAGAAGTGAGGAACCCCGAAAAATGGGTCATCTGGGGGTCTAATAGCCTGGATTTCCCCCTTTTATGGATTGATGAGTTTAGTTACACAATGGACTCTGTCCAGACTTGGATAAAAGTCATCCTCTTTTTCCTCAAAGGCCCCTAAATTAGTTGGTTTTATGTTTTTCTCTGAATCAGCTCTGCTTGGGGAATGCGGAGGGAAAACGGGACTTTGCTTCAAATAATTCTCAGTTACTGAAAGCTGTGAAAGTTAATAGTCTGAGTAGTTATTTCTTTGAGTACCCCTGCCTCATGCTTGGGGAGTCATGGTTGTATTTACCTCAGGCAAAGCGATCACTAGAAACTGTGGTGTGAGTAAGTTCCTATGTCAGCAATTTTCTAATATTTCCAGAGGTCAACATTTGAGCAAAGGGGACTTGAAGACACACTTTATCTCTGTTTTTAATGACTGCTCTACTAACTTGACAAGGCGTTTTGAGCCCAATTTGATAATCACAGTTTAGTTGCTTTTTTTCTTTCTGCTTCTAAGAATTTATGTGTGGATTATTTAGTGTTGGCCAGTTAACTTGTTTGACTAGTTTACTGTTCTCTGTTCTGGAGTCCAGAACTCATAAATAAGAATTCAAGGAGTGGGGCAAAACAAGGGGAGAATTCATTACTTTTTTTTTTGAGACTGGGTCTCACTAAGTTGCCTGGGATAGTCTCAAACCCCCATACCCGTACTCAAGTGATTCCTGGTATCAGCCTCCCAGCGCTGGGATTATAGGCACATGCCACCACTCCCAGCCGTTGAGTTCATTACTTCTGAGGAGAGAAAAGGGCAACTGGGTTCAGGGGTACACAAGCTGTTTTTGTAAAAGATTAGATAGTTAACAAGACTTCTAGGCTATGGCCTCTATCTCATATGATTATTTGTTTACTTGGAACACTTTACATGTGTAAAAACCACTCCTACGTCATGAGTCTTACAAGCTATAGCCGGATTTGGCCCATGCTCCATGGTTTACCAACCCCTGAACTAGGTGAAGAAATTAATTTATTGCTAAATGTGTTTACTAATGTCTTGGGGACATGAACCCATAATAATCTTGGGAATTTTTCAGTTGATTCTGATCCAAAGAAGAGAGGTCTAAACTCTGACAGGGGAGGTTAGAGTGACCCTTGTGTCAGTCATCTTGGGTACATGGAACTCAAGGTAACCTTGGCCAATGTGACAGTAGATGTTCAATGAACTGAAGACTCTTGCTGCTTCTGTCTTAGGGGAGTGCTTGCCAGACATCATGAGGATGGAAGAGTGGAATGCAGATCTGCCCCTAGAATTAGGTTGAAGAAACACAGCAAACCCAAGACAGTGAATTAAGTTGATTGTGTCTCAGAAATACACTTAATTTCCTGAATCTGTTGGTGTGTAGTTGGAAATCTGGCATCTACAATCAGTTTGGCTAGTTTATAAAAATGAAAGAGCAGGTTTGTACCTTGGATTCCAAGAAGAACACCAGATTCTGATGATGTGTGAATCCAGATTTCCTATGTTACTTTGCTCTGATCACCAGAAGTTCTGTGGAGCAGGCCTATTATGAGGGAAGTATTCATTTATTTCACAGGTAATTAGGAAGATAGTAGGGCAAAGTGGTGAAAGTGTCTTTGGATTCAGAGACAGATGCACTTTTGTAAATTCCTGCTCTACCGCTTACTAACTCTCATCCTGGGTAATTTATTTAATCCTCTGAACCTCAGTTTTCTCACCTATAAAAGCCATGGTAATAATAACTTCACTGTTGTGAGAACTGAGTAATACTTATATATGAACTCAGTGTCTGTCATGTGTTTCGTATTCAGTAGATGTTAGGAATAACGATAAAGTGAAAATTGAATTAGTGCAGGATCAGAAACAGGAACCTAGTATTTGTGAAATAACTTGTGATTTTAATTTAGTCACCAGATGTGTGGAATTGCAATTCAAGCCATATTGGGTTAAGAGTCATAAGAACTATATTTGTATATACCTCACTTATTTTCTAATTGATAAATGAAAATAAATGCATAATGACAGGTTGCAAGATAACACGTGAAAGGACTTTGAGTTCTATAAAATGTTGAATGAAATTTAAGGTGAAGTCATATGTTTGACTTCTTGAAATTCTAAATGTATTGTAACAACCAGATCATAATTGATTTGAAACCAAAATGTCTGTGAGAGAGGCTTAATTGAAGTCTCCCAAGTTTGGAGCTTGCATCTGTAACTTGTGTCTAGGTATGAGTAAAACAGAACTGGAATATTTTTGTTAGGTATTGGAAATAGTGGGATTTTAAAAATCAATGATCATATTAAATGAAAGAAACTAGTCTGGGATGACTGCATACTGCATAATTTTACTGTATAATATTCTGGACAAGGTGGAACTATGGCCTTAATAAAAATGTCTGATTATCAGGGGTTGGGATAAAGAGGAATGAATTATTGGAGCAAAGAGGAGTCTCAAGGTACTGAATGTTTTTTGTATTGTACTATAATGGTTGATATGTCAAAGCCCATAGAATTACACTAACAAGAGAGAACACTAATATAGACTGTGGACTACTAGTTGTTAGATGTGCCACTGTGGTGGGGTATGTTAATAATGAGAGAAGCTGTATGTATGTGGGGATAGGAGGGTGTAAGGGAACCTCTTTCACTTATTCCTATTTTTTTCCAAGAGCCCAAAACTGCTCTAAAAAAGTTTTTTAAAAAATGAGTGGCCAGTGTGGGGAGAGAGACTAGAGAAGCTTAATCTCTGCATAGAAAATTTTGTAATATCAAAACTTTATTGTAATATCAAAACTTTATTTCCTTTCCCTTACTGTCCTCTTTATTTCATCTCCCTGACTGCCCTCTTTACCCTTCTCATTTTCATCCTAGTCTCAGCCATTTTTGGAGTCTCCTTTGGTATCCCAAGGCTCTACATGAAGATATTGTTTAAAATCTTTGTTAAAATTTTTTGTCGTTACTTATAACAAAAAAGAGTGGAAACATTAGTGTCCAGGTTCAGGAGATGAGCTAACTGAGTCATAACATTCTTCAGATTGAAACCTCTCTGCCCCTCTAAGGAATAAGGGAGCTCTGTTTGCTGGTGGGACATGCTTGCAAAGAGAAGTTAAACTAAAAAACAAAAATAAAGAGCAAGGTGAAGAACAACATGTACAGTATTATTGTCAGACTGGGAGCAGGTAGAGAAAATCTATTGTGATTTCGTTGTATAAACACAACCTCATCTCAGAAAGAATCCCAAACTGTTCATATGTTGCATCTGTGGAAGAAGACTCTGGATAGTTGGGAGATAGGAGGGAATTTGCTTTAACCGGTATAAGTTCTGTCTTTTAAAATGATTCTTCTATTCATATTTTCTGTGCTGGAAGTTTAAGTAGCCACTGTTCATACCATATAGTTGAAAACTATATGAAACATCTGTGTGTTTTCCTCCCATGTCCATATCTGCCACCTGTTGCTCTCATCAGTCTCTTTGACCTTGAATGACTTGAGAAGCTGGCCCGGACTCTAGATTTACCCAAAAACAGTCCCCTAACCTCACCCCCAAAGCATATTGATGTTTCTCTTGATTTGTGTGACTGACGGTGTTTCTGTTTCCACTCCTAGCTTTGGCAGCATGTAAGCAACTTCTTGCCAAGAACCCAGGTCACCACTGAGAAGGGGGCCTTAGGGAGAAGAATATCCAGAGGAAACCAATGCCAACCGCGTCTGGAATTACACTCACCACAGGCAGCATGAGACATTTTGTGCCAGCATCTGTGTCCTACTGGCAGAGACCGTAGCTCTCCAGGTAGGAGGGTCCTGGAAGCAGCACGCACCAGGAGCCTCTCCAGATGAAGAATGGGGCCAGATATGAACTCTCTACAATGAACACAATTTTCAGCTTATGAAGGAGTTTTAAGTAAAGCAATTATTTAATTTCCACATATTCAAGTTCAGTAGCCTTCCGTGTGAAGTGCCAGCAGTCACCCCCTCCACAGGCGTTATCAGGATTTTTCTGGCACCGGGTTGAACTCTTCTTGGTACTTCTGGCAATGACAACTCTTCAGGACAGATTTATCTGCTAAATGCTCTTGAGCAGGAAAAAAGGTAAAGACTTCTGGAATCAGCTTAAGCAGAGCGGAGAGATCCCTCCCTCATTGCTCACTTTCTCGGAAACTCAGCCTGGACTCAGATGCTGATACTGAAGATTGATCCTGCCTCCTTCACGCCCAAAGTCTTTCTCTTCAGGGAAGATCTAGCATTTGGGGACTGTTTCCTGTCACCCATTTTTAAAACTTTCTTCCTACTTCCAACCTTACCCTTCAGCAGTTGAATGATGTGAACTTTGGAATGGAGTTTGGTGTCCTTTGGGGACTTGAATCTGTTGCTGGGCTGGTGCTGTCTGAGAGGACATTGTGAAGGCTGTGGTCTGTTGCTGGGGAGGAGGGCATCGGCCTTGCCTGCATCCTCCAACCATGTTCCTGTTGCTGCCTTTTGACAGCTTGATTGTCAACCTTCTGGGCATCTCCCTGACTGTCCTCTTTACCCTCCTACTCGTTTTCATCATAGTCCCAGCCATTTTTGGAGTCTCCTTTGGTATCCGAAGACTGTACATGAAGACATTGTTAAAAATCTTTGCGGTGAGTTGTGTTGTTTCATGGTTGTTTCAGTGGTTATTTGACAGAGGAGGGGGAGAGTACTGTTAGCAAAAAGTTGTTCTTCTCAGATTGATTGAAACCTCTTAGTTGGGTATGGAGAAAGTTGAGTGTGTGCAAGGTTGTGTTCTGAGTAAAAAGAATAAGTATGTACTTGTAGCATTTAAGTCTTAGGCAACCCTCCTTGAGGTAAGGTACCACGTACATTTTTTGTTTGTCTTAGCAAAGGAACCTGTTCCATGACTCCACACCTTTGCTGTTTATTACTGAAAGAACAGGACTTAGAATTAAAGTGTTGAGGGGGTGGGGTGGGGATTGGGAATCACTGGCCAACTATGTCGTGTTTTATAACTTGTTGAAACACTAGCTCTGTTGACATATTCCCTCACTGGGTTATCCCAGACATTTCTTTTCTTTTCTTTTTTTTTTTTTTTTGAGACTAGGTCTCGCTATTTTTGCCATGGAACCGCAGGCTCTTGTTGCCCGGGGTACCACAGACTCAAGCAATCCCCAGCCTCAGCTTCCCAGGTAGCTGGGATTACAGGCGCAGGCCATCATACCCAGCTATATTTTTTTGGAGCTAGGTCTCGCTACGGGCCCCAGGCGGGACTCGAACCGCGATCCCTAGCCCCGACCGCTTCATAGGCTGAAGCTTACAAGCACGAGCCACCGTGCCTGGCTATCCCAGACATTTTTTAAATAGATAATTTAGATACATTTATTTAAATAGATAATTTATCTTAAGTCTTTCATTTTTCTTGCATTTCAGACAAAAGGGATTACAGGTTTGCTGCTACTATCTGAAAGTAGAACATTATTGTTTGGTATTTTGGCGGTCTGCGAACATTCAAAAATTACTTTAAAAAATGTTCCTAGTCCCCAAAAATAACCTACCAAATTGCACCAAATGGGAACACTTTAGTTTTGGATAGAAGAGGAAACCTGTAATGGAAAAGGCATTTGATGAATTAGTTTTTATTCTTAAAGATAGAAAAGAAGAAAAAGAAATTTCTTAACATATGGCAGAACTTAACTAATTATACTGCTGAACTGGTCGTAGTGTAAAGGAAATAGCTGAGAAGTGGTATTTCCTGGAAGTTGATCTGTGCCACAAGGCACTGAATATCTGGCCAAAGATTTGGTAATTAGCAGTATCTGTTTTCTGTTGTCACCAAATCTTCAGTATTTTTTTCTATGACTTGTAATTTGGAAAATGCATCCATAATAGTAAAAAATAATAGTCTTTTTTCATGCCGTGATATGGTTTTCAGTAGAATTTCATCTTTGTAATTCCACAGTGCCCAGAATATCTACATTTATCAATGAAGAAATAGACTTAGAAGTGACCAACCTGAAATGTCACATTATAGTGGGAAATTTTTTTATGTTTATTATTGAATCTTGACATTTATCTTTTGGCTTTCCTCTAGGAATATCTTTTTGTTTCACATTTAAGAAAACAGGTGAAATTGACATAAAATAAACCATTTTAAAGTGAAAAATCAAGTGGCATTTACTCTATGCACAGACATTTAATTCTCTCGTCTAGTTCTACAATACCCTCATCACTCCAAAAGGAAATCCTATACTCATTAAGCATTTGCCCACCCCATCCTTCTTTTCCCCTCCCTTGGCTACCACAAACAAGTCTGTGTACTGCCTCTGGATTTACATACTCTGAATATTATATTTAAATGGAATCATAAAATTTGCTCTTTTTTTGGATGGGCTACTCTCATTTACTATAATGTTTGAGATTCAACTATGTTATAAACATATTGTAGTATTTTTTTTTTTTGTGGCTGAATAATCCCCCAGTGCTTGTTTGTGCTATCATTCACCAATCAGGCCATGCGCCAATAGATATTAGTGGACTCTCCACCTGCTGACTGTTGGTGGTATGCATGTTTGACTATTTTTGATATGATTCTTGAGCACTACTTAAGATCTCTGTGATTTCCTAGTAGCTTGCTACTCAGTGAGTGGCCTGGAGACTAATAGTTTGCATTTCCACAAGATCTAGGTGATTCATATAACAGTAAACTTTAGAAGAACCTAGTCTATCTTTAACTACTCTACTAGAAAGTAGTATTTATTTTAATACACTAATTGATGTAATTTTCTTAGATTTTAGTCAAAGAAAATGCAAGAGAGATCAGGGTTCCTGTGGGTCATGTGGCTACTCTTGCCCTATTGCCACTGAAAAACGTATACCAGTATATAATCAGAATAGCTGATAAACTTTTGGGGGGAAGGAGAAGACAACAGAGATGTCTTTCTCCCATTCAAGTTTACAGTGAGTGCTTGACTTACAGACCTATGAAAATCCTTAATTTGAAAACAGTAATAGGAGTTATCAACCTACGATTTTATATAGTAGCCAGTATTTGTGTGGGTCAAGACCAGGTCCAGATATGTTCTCTGTTCCATTTTGGAAGTGTCCCCAAAATTAATATTTTAAAGTTCATAGTCAAGCAGACAATTTTTTTTGTGACTATATTTTATTGTGACTGTATATGTCTGTGTATACAGATATATATATATATATATATTTTTTTTTTTGACCATGATGTAGTTCATAATTCAACAATGGGAATTTATTAAATACATATTATTGGGACAATTTGTGGAATAATCTTGAGCCATGATAGACTTTATGCTGACCATACCTTGAAAGTTAACTAGTTTGGGCTCAGTATTTTAGAAGTTGTAATGGAAGTAATGTGTATGCAATGTATGTGTATATATGCATGCACCCACAAATAGACACCCATTTCTATGGAAATTCCCATCCATCTGTAACTTCAAGATTTAAAATTTCAGGAACTAGATTTGTACCTCTTAATTTCCTAGAAGTGTACATCAATTGCTGTTCCTGAACCGTTGAGTTTTATGGGTAGTTACAGCTTGGCAAAGTAGAGTAAAGGGTAGCCTGGAAAGGACTGATAAATACCTTCAATGGCTTATGGTGGTTCTGGAAGAGTGGCCAGTTTTACTGCTAAAAGGCGCACTGTGCTGAGTTGATCTTAGTGGACAGTAAGAACTGAATACTGTTTTTATCAGAAGTAGTAATATATACAAATTGGATTTATTTGACTAATTTTGGATCTCACAAAGTATACATATATCAATATTCTTGTGTACCTCAAATACACCTATATTTGTGGGTGCTTTCAGTAGAGGTGAGATCTTTATTTTGCCTTTTTAAGGTCTTTATCCCTCCCTAAATTGGGTTGATTGAAAGTGGAGGAAATTCAGAGATATAATTTCATGGATCTTTCCCCTAACTACTTTATTTATTTATTTGTTTGTTTGTTTGTTTATGACTAGGTCTCGCTATTTTTGGCCGTGGAACCGCAGGCTCAAGCAATCCCCAGCCTCAGTTTCCCAGGTAGCTGGGATTACAGGCGCACACCACCACGCCCAGCTATTTTTTTTTTGGAACTAGGTCTCGCTATGGGCCTCAAGCAGGACTCGAACTGCAATCCCTAGCCCCGGCCACTTCATAGGCTTACAGGCATGAGCCATCATGCCCGGCCTTCCCCTAACTACATACTTGAGTCTTTTGGGGAAGAATTTTAAGTGCACATACTTGGGAGCATTAGACTCTCCCATGATTTGATTTCATTAGTCTGGGTGGGCATTTTTTTTTTTTTAACATTTCCTGAGTGATTGTGACTTCTGCCATCAAAAGGAGAAATCTGATTGTCCTGTTTGTGAATGGGGACCTCCATTAGTGACTTTTTTCTAACAAATAGAAGGTGGTGGACATGGTGTTGTATGACATGTTAGATTAGAAATATGGTTTATCTTCTATCTGACTCTTGGGATGCTGGCTTCTGGAACCCAGGGCCCATTCTGGGAGGAAGACTAAGCCACATGTAGGTCACAGCCCTGGGGACACTGTTATAACTGGCATCAGCTGCCCACACGGCTCACAAGCGTGAACAAGCCTCCAGAGGGCTTCAGCCCTTTGCCTTCCAGTCACGCAGCTGATGCGAGAATCTATGAACTCAAGTGGGAGAAAAAAAAAAAAAGGTGGTGTTGGGGTTCTAAGTCACTAAATTTTGGAGTGGTTTTTATGCAGATGATCAGATAGTAATACAATATTAAAGACTTGTAAACGTTCATTTATGTTCTTAAAGAACTACCTTTTCAGTCTTTGGCAGTTTACGTTCATATTTTTGATTGTGTAAATAACACTTCTGTGTAATTTTGCATCTCAGTTTTCTTTTGGGGGTTTGCCAGCCACTTTTATACTTTACTAGATAATTTTTATGATGGTTATTAATACTGAAAATCTGATGGTGCAGGTACATTTACCTATGCTCTTGGAGGACTTAAGTAAGTCTTGCTTAGCAGCTAGTCTCCCATGGTTAGTTCATCCTACTGTCTGAAGGAACTGGAAGAACATATCTGTATACCTACCATTGAAGCAGTGTAGAGAGAATATGGGTGGGTCAGTGTCTTTTCTGTTTTCCCTTCTGGAAGACTTAAATTTCTGCAGATCCTATTAATACTGAATCACTGAAGATTTTTGTGTGCAGAAGGCAGCATGTAATTTAAAATGTTTTCCTTTTCTTAATATTTGTGCTTCAGATTTACCTTCACTAGTGTGGTGATGGTATTGTTTGGGACAGAATTCCTAAAAGTGAACTTTTCACTGAGTTGAGAATAGGGAGAAGAGAGAAGAAAGCCTGGATGCAAAAGCAGTAAGGTGAAAACAGATGACTTGAGTTTTCTTGGCTGATGTGAGGGGGGATTGATTAAATCAGAATAGAGAAGATGGAACAGGTGTGATTGAGTTGGAATTAATCTGCAAAACAGCAGTGACCAGAGAAGTCACTGCAGTGGTGATTGTACAGGAGTTGAAGGAACTTATACGGGCTGTGGGATTGTGGTGTGATGGTGTGAGGTGGGTGTCCTTAGCATGAATCCCAGAACTTTTCTTAGCCCTGCACCTTCACCTAAGTTATCATGCTTTCTAGTCTGCCTCGTCATCCAGAAAGTGAGGTTCTTGTCAAACAGGTAATGTTTATCATGCATGTCCTCCATGCCCCAGTGAGAATGGTGATTTTAGCATAACCTTGAGTAGCTTAAAGGACTGATGATGGTGAGAGGGTGGTGGTAGAAAACGTTTTAGGTTTGACTGTGTCAAGTCTCTTTTTTCCTATGTGAACCTTGATGACGAGAAATACTGGGAATTGGTGAATTAAATACAACCTTTATGGATTCCTCAGTGCAAGAGACTTTATCAGACTGTGCTGGAATGTAAACATGGGTAGGCCCTGACCCCTTCCCCCAAGGTCTTTAGGAATGAGTCTAGTAGGAATGAGAAATGTATGCTTACATAACTAATTCAGAATGTGAGACAGTTTAAAGCACAGGTAGTTGATTAACTGACTGCAGGAATTGGGCAGGTGACATTTCAATCAGTTTAGCATTCAAACTGAATCATAAAAAGGAAAATGAACACTTTGGGAGTGGATAAATAGGAGAAAATACTGTCTTGTTTAAACAGTACATAGTTCAGTAGAGCAAAATCTGCGGTAGATTATAAAACCAAGTATTTCTTTAGGCATTGAGGAGTCATTGAAGCTTTTAAGCAAAAAAAATGGCATCCTCAGACTGGCAGTGTGTGTCTCAATGCATTGAAGGGAGGAAAGACTAAAGTAGCTGTTATGTCAGTATAGGTGAGGATAAGCCAGTGAATGGAGATCATGAAAGACAGCTGTGAGTGAGTGCTATTTCAGAGGAGGGGAGCGCTTGAACTTGGTGACAGATGGGAAGCCTGGAAGCTTGGGTGACCAGAAGGATAGTGAACCCCAGCAGGGATGCTGGAGAGAGAAAGCCTGTTGTGCTGCAGGAGGTGTGACCTTAAGTTCTCAGTGTGCTGAGGATGAGGGATGGCTAGAGTTGGAGTGACTCTCAGGTGATTGGAACATGTGGTTAACAGTTTGTAAAGTCAAGATCTAGATATGGGCTTGACAGTAGCTACTTGAAGTTACAACTGAAGCCAGAGAGAGAGTGTTGTTAGGAAAAGGAAGCTATGGGACATAGATGATGGATGATAGGAGCCTGATTTTTGAGTCTGATTCCTCCGTGTATCTACTTAGTTCATGGGAAAATGCACTGGAGGCTGACTGAAGGAGGGTTCTGCTCGGTGTTAGGACTGAGTACTTGCTCATGTGGTTAGTTCCTAAATTGTAGTGCTAAGTAGAAGGAATAACTAGCAAAAATGAAATCATCTGCATTTCAAGGGCTATGCCTGAATTTCACCTGCCAAATTTGCATTTAACACGTTCATGACAGCCACATACTTCCTATGTTTCACCATCATTTGGCTCTTTTTTTACTAAAAATTACTTCTATTTTTCTTCACCAGACTGGTTTGATTTATAATAGATGTAAATCAACATGCTTACCAGTGTATGCATGTCCCACCACGTAACCATGTGTCATCGTGTTAATCTTGACCTAAGAAAGCAGCATTATTAATGCCCTTAAATGATCTCTTTTTTTGGCTGGGAAAAGCTGAAAAGGGAATAATCTGATACTGTTAAGTAGCATAATAAATGGCACCTCAGACTAGGAGGGAAAGGAGGCTTATTGGGAAATGAACCTGGAACCTAGGCTTCTCAGTATTATTATGGAATATCTGAATGCTATACTTCTGAGGTGCCCACTCCAAGAAGTTACTTGTACGGTTGTTAGACCTGTGTTCGTCTCTGCACCAAGGTGAAGCCAGACAGTTAGTTCCTCAATTGGGTTGTACCCAGCTAGCAGTTTCTTCCAGCCCTGCCCTCTCCTAAACACAGAAGCATTTTATAATGTACCTCAAGTCTAAAAAAGTAAAAAGTTCAAAAAAGTAAAACCGGAGTAAAAAGCTGGAGGGTGAGAGGATGTTTATGACAAGAGTTTGTGATAGAGCCTGGGAGACTTGTTGAGCCCTCCAACACCTTTCCCATTTGAACAGAATCAACAGCCAGTTTGAATTCTGCATGCTGAAGCACTGACAGACACTAGTATGTGAGACTTGATGTCATAGGTTACCTGCCAGTTGCAGTCTGATGTGTGTATCTGAACTGTCAGTATAGAAAAATGTTTTTTTTCTGATTGTGACTATGTCATGTCAGTACAGAGCTTTGGTGAAAACATAAAACACTAAATTCTGGTTGAGTGACCTGTTTCTTTAAGCCAGGCTTATTGTAAACTCTCTCATCCCTGACTCACCTTGTCCCTGGATGAAATTCCCAGATAGAATTTATCTTTCTTCATCTAATTTACATTTTCTTCTGGAAGAGCTCATTTGTGCAGTGGCCAATTATCTGAAATACAGAAAATAAGTTATGTCCCCTTTCTTGCCTTTTTTAATGGGTAACTTTTAAATGAGTAACTTTTTAAAATGGGTAACTTTCTGGATGGTGGTGTTTGAAGGAATTTCCAGATGAGGTCAGATCACTGATTAAACTTATGTCCTGCTTTTGGCTTTGCTAGACCATATAGGAGCAGTTTTACTAAATATTTCAGGCTCTGTCAGCAGAATCAGCACCAAATGATTTGGACTCTATATTTTTGCTGTGTCATGGAGTGATAGGGCTCTGTCCTATCTTTGCATAGTTTGGAAACAGATTGAAAAGGCACCTATTAAAGTACCTGTTTGATCTCTTTGACTATTGTAGACATACATTATGTTTGGTGATAGCGTATTCCATCATGAAGTGAGCTTATGTTTCCCTCTCATTGTGTTACACTTGGGATTTGGACCTACGTTTCTTTATATCCCCACATAGGTTTTTGTTTTGTGTTTTGTTTTTTTCCAATACTTCAACACTAAGCAAGCCATCCTTAGGCCTTTCTATATTGAGTTGTGGGGTTCTCCTGTTAAAAGATTACTCAGATGATGAACTGACAGTTCAGACATATATATTATTTAAATTTTTTATCTACTTGAAAAGTAAAATTGTTGCTTTCTTGGAATAATTGGGAGATAGATAGCATTAGGTAGTAGGTGGTAGCTTAAAAGATGCTTGATTCTGCTGTTTGTGAATAGCTGCCATCTCAAGGAGGAATGTGTGAGGAGTAGTAGCTTGGAGACAGATTTAAGCAGTGAGAAGCTAGGTTAGAGAGACATGCAGCCGTATTGAGATCTCAGGTCTTTACTGCAGGTAACGTAGCTTTTGGTCCTAGTTTCCTAGCCTGGGTGAGAGGGTAGGAGGTACTCTAACAAGACAGGGCCTTGACTTACTTTCATTTTTTTGGTAAATTTTCTCATGTTCTTATATTCATACATGGATATATTTGTGTAGCTATTGCTCCCCTATTATTCTCATCAGTACTGCCCCCCTCTGCTTGAGTTTCCTTTTAGAATATATGTTTTCCTGGCCACACTCTGATTCAGATACTGAAATCTCAACCTCAGCCTGGAATTGGGGCTCCACAGGATGAAAATAGAGGTATTAACTGAATCAAAAAATGACCTCATTCTTGTTTGTTGTCATTCCCCCACCACAGTGGGCTACCTTGAGAATGGAGAGAGGAGCCAAGGAGAAGAACCACCAACTGTACAAGCCCTATACGAATGGTAAGACAGGTCTTAAGCTTTATCCTGAAAAATATCTTTGAAATGTGTATCTGAATGCTCCTTCTTTCTCACATACCTCCCACTAGATAAAGAGTAGGCTGTGTACCCTGAATGGTTCCAGGCCAGTTCCCCCTAGCATGCTGCTGAACAGTGATATTCTCTTTTGCAGGAATCATTGCAAAAGACCCCACTTCACTAGAAGAAGAGATCAAAGAAATTCGTCGAAGTGGTAGTAGTAAGGCTTTGGATAATACTCCAGAGTTTGAGCTCTCTGACATTTTCTACTTTTGCCGGAAAGGAATGGAGACTATTATGGACGATGAGGTGACAAAGAGGTTTTCGGCAGAAGAGTTGGAGTCCTGGAACCTGCTGAGCAGAACCAATTATAATTTCCAGTATATCAGCCTTCGGCTCACTGTCTTATGGGGCTTAGGGGTGCTGATTCGATATTGCTTCCTTCTGCCACTCAGGTGAGGACGGGACCTAGTAGGACAAAAGTCTGAGTGATGCATCGTCTACCTACCTGTGTTCCTGCTTTGTTTTTCCAATTAGAAAGATAGTGTGATTCTTTCCCTGGCCAGTTCATCTGACTCATGGAAGGGATCACTGGTGATTATCTTTTGAAGGCAATTGAATTCTCTGTGTATCAGTCAGAAATAAGGTTTCTTTCTTTCTTTTTTTTAAAAAGAGACTAGGTCTCGCTTTGTTTCCCAGGGTAATCCCAAACCCACAGACTCAAGTGATCCCTACCCTCAGCCTCCCAGGTAGCTGGGATTACCAGCTATTAGGCACGCACCACCACACTCAGCTATTTTTTAGAGACTAAGTCTTGCTATGTTGCCCAGGATAGTCTTGAACCCCGGACTCAAGTGATTCCTAGCCTTAACCTCCCAGTACTGGGATTACAAGCACATGCCACCATGCCCAATTTAGAAATAGGGTTTCTTAAAGACAAATTGTGGGTTGAGTGGGACTACACACAGGGACAGGGAACATGATGTACTTTCTGGCCACGCCCCTGGGTATGGCGGGTTGTTTCCTACAGCCTACCTCTTTAGTACAGAGGCAGTATTGATCTCTCAGTGTTTCGGTATCGTGCTATTCTGGGTATGTCTTGCTGGTAACTCAGGCTGTACTTCCTTTTGCCTCTAAAGAAACTGTATTTCTGCCAGGGTTTAAAGCCAAAGGGAAAGGTAAGTCAGCAGGACAGCAGGTGCCTGAGGGCAGAACAGCCAACTTCAGTACTTTTCATCATTCTGGCTGCCTGATGCCTGCGAAGGTGGTATCAGCTGAGAGCCAAATCCATCCTGCACTATTGTTTGGAGGGAAATGATCTCTGATTCTGATATGTCTGCTTGCATTTCCAGAGGGAACACTTGCCCAGGTCCTAGGTGGTCAGATTTTAGGGGTGATTCTGCAGTGACTGCTTTTCGTTTTCAAATGTCCTTTTCTGTATTTGGTACAAGGATTCGTTTTCCTTCATTTAACTTATCTTCTTATTACAGGATAGCTCTTGCTTTCACGGGAATTAGCCTTCTGGTGGTGGGCACAACCGTGGTGGGATACTTGCCAAATGGGAGGTGAGTGCAGCATAAATGTCCAGATACGAAACATGCTTGATCTGGGAATAGAGGCTCTGACCTTGAAGAACAGCCTGCTTCTTTGGGTCTAGCCAAATGAATAGAATCTTAGGTGGATAAAATAAGTCACTGGTAGCAATGACATTAGCATTAAGATCTTTTTTTCCTATTTTACTTAACTTGGTCTGTGTATTCCCCGCCACCTCCCCACTCCCCACTCCCACCCCTCACACCTCACATTCTGTATTTTAAAAACAAAGGGAGAAGCCCTAAAATTGCAGAGTCCAGGCCTAGCAAATTTTGCAGTGTGGTTAGTTCTGAGCATTTTTCTGTCTGTAAATTGGAAGCAGATGAAAAATATATACAAAAGTGTTTTTGTTTTGTGTTTTTAAAGAGAAGCTTGCTGCTTCTATCTAGAAAGTTCTGGGACTAGCAAACCTCTCTTTTACCCAGACAGATGAGGAATATGACTGTGACCTTTGCGCAGACTCTAGATGGTGACTGGGAGGGAAAGGAGGCTCATCTATGCTGGAAAATCTAGGACTATGAATTCCTAATTCTTTTAGGAGGGTGAATTTAATCAGTTCTCATCATTCTTTGCTTTCTTATGCAGCATAAGGATGCTAACATATATTGTACATATACTGTACACTAATATTCTTAACAGTATTTTGCCATCCCAAAGGACTATGGCAGTGATAGCTAAGTTTTTAGGAGACAGCAGTTTTCCTTGTGTTACTACAAACAATATAAAACCAAAAATCTTCCTCCCGTTGTTGTAGGTTTAAGGAGTTCCTGAGTAAACATGTTCACTTGATGTGCTACCGAATCTGTGTGCGAGCTCTGACAGCCATCATTACCTACCATGACAGGTGAGGTATTAGCCAGGCTAGGCTGGTCAGATATGACCCAGCTACCCTGTCTGGGGAGCTTGCATTAAGAGCTGATGAAATGATAAGGTGAGGACTGAATTGCAAATGAATTGTTTCACACCCATTTTTGTTTCTTTAATACATTCGAAAAACAGGGAAAACAGGCCTAGAAATGGTGGCATCTGTGTGGCCAATCATACCTCTCCTATTGACGTCATCATTTTGGCCAGCGATGGCTATTATGCAATGGTAAGTTCTCTTGCTGATTTTTTTCTTGGGGCAATATATCTTTAAACGGATTGTGACTGGGAGGCTTGTGGGTCCTTTACAGAGCCTTCTCTTAAATGTATAAACAGATGTCCACCTAATGTCACCTATGTTTTTGTTGCTTCTGGAAGCTCCATAGGACTTTGGTAGAAGATTTTCTGAGCAGCATTAACTGAGAGTATGGTTGGAGATTAAACCTGGGGTGTTTAGGGGGACTGCAGAAAGGCAGGAGAGAGGGTACAGAGGGAGGATTTCAAAGGACCCAGTTCAAGGACACTGGAGAGTCCATCCAGGGGAGGGCATTTTTACACACGCTGTTGTTCAGCTTTATTATTTTGTTTAGAGTTTCCAGCTATGTTTTTAACTATATCTCTGGTATCTCTGACTAAAAGTTACACTAAGGTTCCGGTTGTCATATAGTTTCTTAATAGTGAGAAGGCTATGATTTTCAGTAAGATGTTAAGTGAGAGATATAGAAACTGAGGCTAACAGCATAGACATGGGATTTGCGTGAGGGTGTTTTCACTGCCAGTTATTTTGTCTGAGATTAGGTGGGTCAAGTGCACGGGGGACTCATGGGTGTGATTCAGAGAGCCATGGTGAAGGCCTGCCCGCATGTCTGGTTTGAGCGGTCTGAGGTGAAAGATCGCCACCTTGTGGCTAAAAGGTAAATCTCTATGCTGTTTGTTTGCTAATAGAAGGTGCTTTTTCAGGAGTGGATGTCCATCCACAGTGCAATTACGATGTCTTTACCACTGAGTCTATCTGCTTTCATAATAAGACATTTTTTTTATAAAACATGAAATACAAAAAGTGCGGAAACTCTTATTATTGACCAAGTTAATAATGATTTCAACCTTTTCCATTCCTGTACTCCTCATAGACAGTATATATATATATATATATATATATATATATATATATATATATATATACACATTTTCGATACTATTCGGGGGCTCATATAGTATCACAAAGAAACTTAGGCCACAGAAAAAAATTCTGCTTAGTTTTCAAGCTTGAAAGGTGTATTTCTTGTGAGTAGTAGCATGAGCTTTGCGGTGGACTTGAAGAGTTAAAGGTTTAACTAAGACCATCTTCAGGAACACACGAACCCCCCACTACTAAGTTCCACTTGCTTGCATCTCTTAGGAGCAATATGTTAAGTCAGGTGGACTGTAAATCCAACCCATCATGACTGCACTGAGCATTTATAGAGGATGCTGTTACAAGCGCCTTCCTTGCCTTCCTTTTTGATAGGCCTAAATCTTGAGTCATGTCCTCTACTCACAGACTTTAACACTTAACTGAAGAGATGTATGAATTAAAGAGTAGTAAGTCTGATTTTTCTCTCTTTGTAAGTTCTGTTTTTATGATATTTAAGTTGTGAGTTTTTAAATTTAGGGTCATTTGTTAACTTGCTTTTATAGAGTTATATTTATATATTTATAAATGCTTTTTGACACAAAGCTGTCTGACCATTGATTTTGTTATTCTGTTCTAAAGATTAACTGAACATGTGCAGGATAAAAGCAAACTGCCAATCCTCATCTTCCCAGAAGGTAAGAAGAGCTACTCCCCACCGAGAGCTGATATCTGGGGAAACCATGTGAAGTGTGACTTGTGGCTGTGTTGTTGCCATGAAACCCAGTCCATCAGCTTGAGTTGGGATGGCCTGGTTTCACTGAGTAGCATTAGATCTCTTTCACGTTGGTTGAAGGACTAAAATCTTAAAGAAATTCAGAATTTGGACTAAGATTCAGAACTTCCCTAATGCAGTGGTCCCCTCTATATTGCCTTTGGTGCTTTTTTAACTTTTTATGGCATTTTTATTGAGATCGGCCATGTCTACTAGGTGTCTCTGGCTTTTCATCTTGCCTGGTGTGTGTTGGCCAAGGAAAGTAGCAAAAAAATAGAAAACAGGATAGTAACCTGCTCATCTCTTTCAAGAATTCATTTATAGCTAGAAAGATGGCACATTTATGCTGTTTGAAAAACCATCAAAATTCTAGACCTTTATTCATCCTTAAATCCCTAATCTCCTGAGTAAATAATTAAAGGAAATAGCATTTTGCTCTCTCCTCCATTTTAGGAACCTGCATTAATAATACATCGGTCATGATGTTCAAAAAGGGAAGTTTTGAAATTGGAGCCACCGTTTACCCTGTTGCTATCAAGGTATAAGACCTGTGTGTGGGTGTGTGTTGTAACTGTCATGGCTACTATGAATGGGGCACAGCAAGAGATGGTGGAGGAAGGAGCCGTGTCAGCAGTCAGCATGTTGATCCACTCCAGAAGGGCAGCTTGGGGTGACACTAGTATGGGGAGAGTGCTAGAAAGAGAATGTGAAATTGTCATGGCCCCATTAGAAGGCCAGTAGCCCCCACCTCATCCTTATCCGCACTACCACATTCAGGAAACAGCAAAACCTGAGCGTGTGCATCTCTCTCTTCTCTCATACACTCACTCCACTTGGAAGGGTGGCTTACTTTAGGGTGGGGGAGTACGCGGAGGCGGGATTAGACTGCCAAGTCTGGTGGAGAGGTGAAGGTGAACGGCTGCAGATTCGTCGTTGTTACTAAAGGAAGAAAGAAAGCTGCTGTTTAGGCTTGGCATCATCTTGTATACCAAGAACAGTTTACACAATGACATCAACCTGAGGACTTTTCCTAGCCTGTCACACGTAACACTGGAGCTCTATAGAGAAGTGAGGGTCAGTTAGCCAGTTGCCCTCTTTTCTCCTCCTTTCTCCCCCTACCACTATCCCTCCCCCTTCATTCATGTTCATCTGATTTATAAGCTGATGGATATTATTCTTTCTGAAACAGTGTTACAATGTTCTGAAAAACAAGCAGTGTCACACATCTGAAGTATTTAGGTCAAAATCCCAAGTCAGGGTGAGTAATGAGTAAATTTGAATCAGAGCTGTGCTTGAAACTTGATCTCCATACTTTTACAAGTGACTGTTATCTGCAGAGCTTCTTGCAGAAACGTTGCTCTTTTCACCATGCCAGCTTAGCTGGTCCAGTGGGGGAGGAGGTGTTCTGTCTTGGCTAAGTAAATTCTCTCCAGTTACTCCCCTTCTCCAAGGCAGGGACAGCACATGAACAGTGGCTGCAGGGTCTCTGGCCCAGGTGTGGGTAAGGGCTGCTTGAGCAGTTTGTTGAGGAGTCTGTGTTCTGGTTTAGTAAGAAAGAAAGGAGGGTCTTGGCAGTAGCTGCCATGGGTATAGGACCAGGGAGTGGTGTTTGCGATGTACGTAGTTCTGCATTTTAATACCTGGGAGTCTGGCCCTCATCAGTTGATTTTACTTACACTACTGGGCAGAGTACCTGCTGCCCACTCCAAAGCATTGTTCTTGAAAGCCAGCTATACTGGTGTCACCTGGAGGAATTGTGGGGGTGCAGATTGCTGGGCCCCATGACCAGAGATCCTGAACTTGGGAGCCAGTATTGGCTGCTGCTGCTACTCCATTTGGGACTCTTATGGCTCTTCCCCAGAGAAAATGACCCGAATTTGACATGTAATTTCATTTATTTACCAGGGTAGTAAAGCTCACATCAGCAAGAACTGCTCAGATACTGTTGTAGTTTTTGTGGTTCTTTCATTGATAACCACACTTGGGTACTACCGCCCATTTCAGGGCTCTTCCTACATTTCTACCATAGTCAGAGCATCTGATATGAGGGATTTATTTTACTTTTGAACTTTCCCCTTGTTTCTCTCTCCATAGTGTTTGCCCAGCATGACACAGAAACTCAGCCCTAAACAGAGGACTCACATGTCATACCAAAATCACTATCATATCGTGCTTTATAAAATACACGACTTTCTTCATATATGTCAGTTTCTATTTAAAACGTACTCTTCTCCCAGTATTGTAGTGTGAACTCATTAGTCCTTCATTAGTTAAATCTAAATAACTTAGTTTTTTTTTATTATAAAATTTATTCCAGTTGACAATTTAGCCATAGACATGTGCATAAAAATTCCATAAAAGGGATCAGTATGTGGGAGGTGAGGAGGGGGGGAGATGGGAGGGAGGGTCAAGGAGGGAAGGGGGTGGGTGGTCCCCAGGGAATACAAAGATGTGAAACACATATATAAAAAAATAAATTAATTAAGAAAAAAAGGAATCAGTATAGTTTCTGCGCTGGGGAGAAGCAGCTCTCCTGCCTGCCTGGCACTATGCAGATGGCTCTC
>PVHY01008599.1:0-60686 GCA_004024945.1 Uropsilus gracilis
TCATCAAATTTGTCATTTTTAATTGATGAGTAATATTCCATTGTGTATATATACCACATCTTTTTTCATCCAGTCATGTGTTTTGGGACACTTGGGTTGTTTCCATGACCTTGCAATTATAAATAGTGCTGAAGTAATCATCTGAGCACAGGTGTCCCTTTTTATCCACATTGAGGTCTCCTTTGGGTAGATTCCCAGAAGAGCGATTGCTGGGTCAAATGGTAGTTCCATTTTCGTTAGTTTGAGGGTCCTCCACAGAGCTTTCCTTAGTGGCTGGACCAGTTTACATTCCCACTAGCAGTGAAGGAGTGTTCCTTTCTTTCCACATCCACACCAGCACTTGTTGTTGCCTGTTTTTTGTTTTTGTTTTTTTGATATGGGCCATTCTTACAGGTGTAAGGTGGTATCTCATTGTGTTTTTGATTTGCATTTCTCTGATTGCTAGTGACATTGAGCATTTTTTCATGTGCCTGTTGGCCGTTTGTATTTCCTCTTTTGAGAAGTATCTTTTTAGTTCTTCTCCTTATTTTTTGACTGGGCTTCTTGTTTGTTTTGCTAAGTTGCGTGAGTCCCTTGTGGATCTTTGTTATCAAACCCCTATCAGTTTCGTGGAGGGTAAAAATTTTCCACTCAGTTGGGTTACTTTTGGTTTTGTCTGATGTCTCTTTTGCTGTACAGAAACTTTTTAGTTTGATGTAGTCCCAGTGTTTATGTTTTCTTTCATTTTTTTTGGCCAGTTGTAGATGTGTCCAAAAAGGAATTTCTGAAATGTAATTCATAAAGTGTTTTACCCAAGTTTTCTTCTATGTACTTTATGGTTTCAGGTCTTATATCCAAGTCTTTTATCCATTTTGAATTGATTTTTGTACATGGTATGAGGGAGTTGTCTTGGTTCATTTTTTTTTTTTGCGTGTTTTGGTCCAGTTTTCCCAGCACCATTTATTGAAGAGGCTGTCCTTGTTCAATTGTAAGTTTTTCACTCCTCAAGAATCTTCTTTCATTTGCCTAAATGGACAGTGAAACTGCCTGGCCTGGCATGGTTGCATAACCACCTCTGAGTCACTGTTCTTAACTACCACATTGCCTTCTCTTTCAAGCTAAAAGTTACTTAAAATATGAGCAGTGTTCATTTCTACAATAAAATATCAACTTGAACTTTTAGAAATAGTTGAACAAGGTCTCTCCAGCTCTGCTTCTCTACCATGGGATCCTATCATCACTTTTATTTCTTTACCTCAACTATAAGCAGCAATAATGACTTTTTAGAGCAACCACTAGAACATAATTAACTCCTTTGTTTTAAAAATATGAAAGATCTCTCCAAGAGAAGGAAGATATGAGTTATTTAAGATCGAGAATATATTTTCTCTTTCCAGACTGGCCTCGGTGGGCTCTTATGAAGGCCTGCACCCATGATGTGCTTGTGAATAGTACTCTCTGGTTGGTGGTAGAGTTTGAAGCTTCCTCCTCCTAAGCTTGTTGCTATGTGCAGTGGTGGTCTGGCAAATTGCAGCATGGTGGGCCCATGTGGAATCTTCTCCCTCTCCAAAGCCTGGGGCATATGGTTGCCTATTGCTGTAGTTACTGATAGGAGGTAGGCTGCATGGTGGTGATGGGATGTGAGAGCTGCTTCTTCTGTTGAGGCTGGATGGGGTCCACTCACAAGGCACCATGCAGAGTCAGAACAGTTATTTCTATGGTAAATAAGTAGTATCTTCTAAATCTCCTTCATTTGTCTTCAGAGAATATTATCTGTGGCTACTGGTTTAATGTATTTCTGGTTTATGCGTCTACCATTATATTGAAACTGCAGTAAGATTATATAATATTCCTTTGTTTACCAAACCCCATAGCTTCATTTCCATGGGATATAAAATGTAAATTTTTTTTTCTTTTTTTGCAGGGGAGGGGGAGTGGTTTGGGAAAAGCAATTTATTAACTACTTCCCCATAAAACTCTTTGTGACGGATGTATCTCTTTTTTTATTTTTTTCTTCCTTTTTCTTCTTTTTCTCAGTGTGCCTCACTCCTTCCTTTGTATACATGTTCCTTGGAGTCCTGGTTTATATTTCTTTCAGTTTTCACTTTTTTTAGTTGAGCTCATCTAGTCATACAAAATTAATTACAACCTAGATATTGATGCCTGTATTGGTGACACAGACTTATTTCTTGAAATTCGATAACTTGTATTGCTTCTATCTCCTTATTGAACAGTGTAACTTCAATGACACATTGATTTCTCAAACCTAAATTGTATAGAACAAGAATCATTATCTTTTCTCCATGAAACCTAATCTTCTACATCCTTTTTCTTGATTAATAATTTTCCATTAAATTATTCAAACTAAAAATCTTACAGTCATTTTTGACTAATCAGTTTCTCCCTCATTTCTTGAATCTAATCAGTTATAAAGTCTTATTGATTATCCTGTCACTTAAATGATTCTTGATTCTGTTTCAGGTTTTTGTTTTTTCTTTTTTTTTCAAGTAAGCACTGTTTAGTTCAAGCTCTCACCATCTCTTGCCATAACTTTCATAATAATATCCTAACTGAAATTCCTGCTTTAGTTTTTCTCCTCTCACAGACATCATCCATATTCTCATCAAGATTTGTTTTCCTTTCTGAAGGGAAAACAGTCAACTGGAAATGGCATGGGAATAAGAAACTTTCAAATACTCTCTAGAAAGTGAAAATATGGTGGCAAAACTTCCCATAATTTCTTTTAGAGTAATCACAAATAATGTGTATTTAAAATTTTTGTATTCTCACAAAAATATGTTCATGCATCTGACTTTGAGCCTTGAATTTTTTTTTTAATTTGGGGAAGTGCCTCCTTTCTTAATAAGTATATTTTTCATATGCTAGTTCATATGTATAAGAGAGGATTTGACACCTGCAAATTCTATGTGGATTTTTCTGCTGTTATTCAGAAACTTCTTCAAAAATTTGCCTCAGTTTTATGGGGAAAAAGTAAGAAACTCAGAATTTCTATCAAATTGAACAACTTGTAAAATAATATATAGAATATCTTTCTGAATATTTAACACATTGTTAAAACAATTGTTTTTCTTTCCTGGAGAGAGCCAGAAAGTGGCATTAGGTTTAAATATTTACAATAAGTTACATAGCTGTGTCTCAAACGTGGGGGTTCTTAGATCAAGTGCAGCTGTCTTCCCATAGGAACCATGCATAAATGAAAGAAATTAGGAAGAGCTATGCTCTGACAAGTCTGAAAATCAGGCAACACCAGACAAATAGTGGTCAATCTAGCTACCATCTAAGGACCCTTGTGCTGGTGCTCTCAGCCAAATTTAGCCCATGAAGAAAGGCTGCGAAATGTAAGGGAACTATAGCTCCACCTGCCACTTAGCTCTCATATCATCATCAAAGGAAATTTAGAATTTCCCCTTTAGTGGTCTGATAAAAGCATTACATTTGTGTTATGTGGTATACTTGGTACTGCAAAGTAATTTAATAGACTCATTGTAGTGAGAAAATTGAACTAAATAACTTGAATTTCTCTATCCTGAAGAATGTACTTTTCCCCCTAGTTCATTTTGAAGATAGTGCAGACTCTGATTGGTACCACGTAATTACTGAAGCAAGAAAAGTTACCTATGATAGAGTCAGTATCTTGGTATAAGTGAAGTGTGTATGTATCTCAAGTTTGGTATTCATCTTTGATAGTTTTTGGTATCCAGAGAGCTGTTTTCACTTCTAAACATTTTGTAAGTTCTCTGCCTTCGACAAAGCAGATCTTCTTAGACCCTTCTTCGTGACTTTATACACCAGTGCTTCGGGAAACACTTATTTTCAGGAGAGAGGAGAGAATTCTTACAACCAGTGCACCTTTTCACTTTCTAAAATTACATATAAAGTTCCTCGATTTCTCATAGAGAAGAGAGAAATTAGAATGACTTTGTCTACTTTTATTCTCTAAAGGGTACATTGCTCATTTAACACATTAACATTAATTATGCCCCTGGAAACGACAGCAGAGGGAAGGTTGGAATTAGGTAATGTCCAGTTCTGAATGATATACTTAGTGGGATGAGTTTCTAACATAAAAGATCTATCTTAGTATGTCATGGTTCATGGGTTACCTGCCAATGAATAAAACTTTCTTTTTTCAGTAGTATTTCTTTGATTTTTTATGGTTCACAAGACAGAAAGAAGTAATGATTAATTCTATGTGTTTCTCTGTGTGTGTATATATGTATGTATCCATACATATACATACACATATAGATATACATATATGTATGCTTTTTTATTTCATATGTTTATTTTCCTTTTTCTCCTATCACTCCCTTCTGTCTATATAATTTGTTGACTTTCTTTTGCTAGTTCCAGCTGTGTTCACATGGGATTGGTTAGCTCCTAAATTCCTTGTTGGCTAAATTCAAATAAATATTGCTGGGTGGATAAGCAAGTATATCCTCCGTCATGTAACATTCATTCTAAACAGTAAAGTTTTCAGTGCTTATTCATATATTCTTTCAACATATTTGAATATCTCTGGTCTATTCTGCTCTATCAAACTAGAAATCACTGAGACCTGGCCATTCTTTAAGATTTATGATTATTCTCAGTTTCAGGCAAGTATGGGTTACACCTATGTTCTGAGATCTATTTTTCATTTTACTGTTACTGTAAAAATGGTGGTATATTTTTAAAGAGATATTATAATATAGTATAGGGAGCATCCACCCAGGAACCGTAAATCTGGTTTCAAGTACTAAGTAGACTACTGAATAATAATGTGACTTTGGTAAATTTGGACTAGTCACTTTCTGTAAGTATTAGTTTCCTTAGGTGAAAACAAATATCGATGTCAATTTGTGGTTTTTTTTTTTTTTTTTTTTAGAATGGCATTCAATACATAATCTACAATGTGAGAAATTTATTTTTCTCTACATAGATTGATTGGAACTGTGAAATTAGGGGTACATCATATAGAATCAATACAGTGTGTATTGGACAATAGTATTTAGACATTCAAGCATGAAATAAGCCATTTGTGTATGTATATTTTATGCATAAGTGTACCATAATACTTTTAAAGTAATTTTTTTTCATATTATGTGAATAATACATATTCTATTTTAGTTACTAATTATAATTTAAAAAATTAACAAAGCAGTATTATATTATATTGTGTTTATCATCTTTTTCTGGGGAACAACCTCAAATAAATGGTTGTCATGATTTATATACAACTGGCTAGAATGTAGTCATCTCAGGGCTTATCTAGGTTAGAAAATCCAAGATTCCTTCACTCACATACATTGCTGGGCATAGTTGGAGAAGTGGGCTTAGGTTGGACTCTGGCAAAATGAGGCCTCTTTTCTTCATGTGATCTAAGGCCTCTCTTTCTACCTATGAATGCTGTGATTAATTTGTGAGGATAGCTGAACTTCTGATTCTTCAGTGCTTCCAGAAGTACAACAGTGGAAGCTTCTAGGACTTCTTAAGTGTTAGACTTTATCACACACAATTTAACTATTGTCTAAGTCTTTCACTAAGTAGTGTCACTACTAGCTAAAATTCAGAAGCGTAGGTCATTTGGGATCATATTTAGAAATAAGCTGCTTTATGCATATTGTTATATTTTAAATGGAAAATACAGCAAATTGTAAATAGGAAGATAGAATAAACAGAAATATTTTAAGATTTATAGCCTATTGTACCATTCTGGGTTAATGATATGTGCTTGTTTTTAATGTGCATCTCTGTGTATACATGAATATAATGTAAAAAAAAATAAAACAAAACAAATTAGGCCAGAAGAAAAAAGACAACTACCGCTTGGTCACTTAATGTGTGGATTATAGAGAAAAAAACAAATGAGCAATGAAAACAAACTCTAGAAATCTAACTGTAGGATTGCAGCAAGAGTTGGAGGAGAAGGGGAAGAGCAAAATGTGGACGAGCACCCCTGAAGAATATGATTCTTAACTTTAAATAATATACAGCATTGTAAACCAGTGTTGCCAAAAAGAAAAAAAAAAGTCTATGAGAAAAACAACAAAAGATGTCAAGTAGTTACTATCATTTGGTGATATTATGGATGATCTTTATTTTCTCACTCATATATATCTATTACCTAACATTCC
Organism: Uropsilus gracilis; assembly: GCA_004024945.1. Lineage (NCBI taxonomy): Eukaryota > Metazoa > Chordata > Mammalia > Eulipotyphla > Talpidae > Uropsilus > Uropsilus gracilis. The sequence continues at coordinate 6,117 of PVHY01008599.1, forward strand.
AATAATGCATCTATATTACTTATTTTTGTGTGAAATATTCATGTACCACCACTCAGTGATATCTTTACTAATTTTGGTGAATTTTTTCCTTGTCTTCAAACATTCTTTTTAAACTGGATTTTAATTGTTATATAACATTTTATTATATAGATATGACTTATTTAATAATTTTTCTACTGCTGTACATCTAAGTTGTTTATATATGTGTGCATTGTTGGTTTAAATGATATAATAAGCACTTTAACACATAATTTGCTATATTATTATTTTCTTAATATGAAATAATAGAAGTGAAGATTATGGTTCACGTCTCCCAATAAATGCTACCAAACTGCTTTCCATAAAGTTTAAAAATATGTTTTATCTTTTTATTCTTTCTGATATAAGGCTTATTCTGAATCAGACCCAAAATTTATAGATTAATTGAAAAAATTAAGTAGTAGGTAGCAATAATATATGTGTATGTGATTAGAGATATAATAACCATACATACATAAATACACATCTTTATTTACATCTACATCTATCTATATCCATATCAGGAAATTTACTTTACTAATTGATCTACGTTTATCCCCTGTAGACATTAGGGAAGATTGGTATGCAGGCATCCCCCACTATCTGCAAGTAGAACATTCCTATGAGAACTGTTATAAGCAAAATGGTTTAAAGCGAAGAAGTAATTGCCATTATTTTATATGGAAAAATTTTATTGTTTTGAGACCCTAAAAGTAGACCACCAAATCATACCAAGTAACACTTAAAATCTATAGCCTTGGTTATTGCATTTGATGTTTCTGTGGTAGAAATACTCCCACTATGGCTGCATTTAATCTACCAGCATAAAACTCTGGCTGTGAAATTGGAAAAAAGTGTATAGCTCAGCATGTTACTATATTTCCACTGTACAGATAAAAAATGTAAATAACCTGAAGGATATTGAGAACTGTAAAATATAAAATATTTAGGAGTAGATGCATTTTCAGTGTTTAATAACTGGAAAGTGGACCATACAAAGTCTCAACCAATATCAATGACCCTCAGCAACCTTCCAAAATGTGCCTCCTATTCTGGGTTCAAACATTAGTACTTCAGGAGCCAGTACATGCTCCAGTCTGGACTGTAGAGGGACCCACACTTCATTGGTGACCTACAACCACTGTCTAGGAAGCATCTGTGGTTGCAGCCATCAGTGCCTTGGGAATTAGTACAGGATGCAGTCTGGGCCACACTAGGCCTTTTCCAGCATCAGTGACTCTCACAAATGGCAGGTTACAGAATCAACACAAAAGGTAGTTCCCTTCCTATATGCAAGCAACAAGCATGAAGAAAAATTTAAGAAATTAAGTCATCCCATTTAGTCTACACACACAAAAATAATGGTATGAAGGACCTAGATCAACTAAATTATAAAACATTAAAAGAACAAGAGATGGACACAAGAGATGGAACAAGACACAGAGATGGAAAGATATTTTCTGCTCATGGATTGGCAAACTCAACACTGTCACAATAATCTTTCTACCCAAAACAATTTACAGATTCAATGCAATCCCAAAAAAGTTTTCAAAGTCATTCTTCAAGGAAATGGAACAAAATTACTAAAATTTATATGGAATCAAAAGAAAACCCTAATATCCAGAGCTCTCCTAACTAAAATAGGGAAAAAAGGTGATAGCACTTCCATACTTCAAAGTGTACTATATAACCATAATAATTAAAACAGCATGATTCTGGAACAGAAACATACACACAGACCAATGGAATAGAATTGAGATACCAGAACAAAACCACATATATGGATAACTCATCTATGACAAATGAGCACAAAATATACACTAGAATAGTCTTTTTAATAAATAGTTTGGGAAATCTGGACTGTCACATGTGTAATGAAACTAGATCACTATCTTACATCATACATGACAATTAACTCAAATGGAACTGAAGACTTGGTTGCAATACCTGAAAAAATAAAATACATAGAAGGAAAATAAAGGTAAAACATTCTATGGCAAAAACTTCAAAAAATATCTTTGTGGATTCATTCTCAGCAACAAGGTAACCAAGGAAGAATATAAATTTCCAGGATTACTTGAAGCTAAAATTCTTCTGTACTGTGAAAAATGCAGTAACAAAAATGAAGAGTAACCCCGCTGAATGGAAGAAAACATTCTCACGCCATATATCAGAATAAGGACTAATGTCACAAATATACAAAGAGCTCACACAACTCTACAATATGAAGCAGAGAATATAATTTTTATAAAATGGACAGAATAACTAAATAGGTACTTCTCCAAAGAAAGCATGCAGATAGCCAACAGGCACATGAAAAAATGTTCATCATTACTTTTCATCAGGGAACTGGAAATCAAAATCAAAAAGAAATTCTTCCTGACACCCCTGAGACTGGTCCATATCGAAAAGACCATAAGCCACCAGTCCTGGCAAGGATGTGGAGAAAAAGGAAAATCCGACACTTTCATTGGGAACTCTGATTGGTCCATCCCCTATGAAAGGCAGTGTGGAGCTGCTTCAAAAGGATAAAAATGCATCTGCTATATGAACCAGTGATTCCACTCATAGCTATATGCTCACACAACACAAGAACACTAAATCAAAAGGAAATTTGCCCTTGTATGTTTATAGTGCCACTACTTAAAATAGACAAGATATGGAAACAAATTTCATGACCAAAAATAGATGAGTGGATCAAGAAGATGTGGAATATATATACACAATGAAATACTACTCAGTGGTCAGAAAGGATAAACTCATGCCATATGCAGTAACATGATGGAGCTTGAAGGGATTACCCAAAGTGAAATAGGTGAGAAGAAGATAGATCAATAACAGCTGGTGTCACTTAGAAATTGAATATAGAGAAATGAAACAAAAGATCATAAAACAGAAATTTTCAAACCAATGCTTGAAAGCTGAGCATTGATCTGAGTTATACAAGAGAGAACAGGGGAGACACAAGGGGAAATAAGGGTTAGGAAAAGCACAATGGACTTTGGTGGAGGATTATTTTTTTTTAATTTACTTTTTCTTGTTTGCACTTATTATGTATATACATATATATAGCATCATTGTCTACCCCAATGCTCTCCCATCACCTTACCACGCGTGCACCATCTTAGTCTTTTGTGCCCTCCCCCACCCCTGTTCTCTCCCTTGTACCCATCTCTTGTTCTATGCTTTAGGTCTGTTGGCAGTTTTAAATTTTTCTTAAGCATTTGTTTATTTGTTTTTCCTATATCCCTCAAATAAGTGAGACCACCCCATATTTCTCTTTTTCTTTCTGGCTTATTTCTAACATGATTCCTTCTAGCTCCATCCGTGTTGCTGCAAATGACATGTTTGTCTTCTTTGATTGATGCACAATATTCCATTCTGTAAATATACCACATCTTTTTCAGCCATTCGTCCATTTTGGGGCATTTGGGTTGTTTCTATATCTTGGCTATTGTAAATAGTGCTATAATAAACATGTGAGTACAGGTATTCTTATGAATGAGTGTTTTTGTGTCCTTTGGGTAGATTCCCAATAGTGGGATTGCTGGGTTGAATAGTAGTTCCATTTTCAGTTGTTTGAGGGACCTTGACACAGCCTTCCATAGTGGCTGGGCCAGTTTGCACTCCAGCAGTGTTAAGAGTGTTCCCTTTTCTCCACATCCATGCCAACACTTGTTCCCCATTTTTTTCCTATATGGGCCATTCTTACTGGTATGTGATGGTATCTCAGTGTGGTTTGATTTGCATTTCCCTGATTATTAGTGATGTGGAGCATGTTTTCATATGCTTATTGGCCATCTGTATTTCCTCTTTGGAGAAGTGTCTTTTTAGTTCTCCCCATTTTTTGACTGTGATTTTTGCTTTGTATTTGTTAAGTTGTGTGAGTTCTTTGTGTATCTTTGTTATCAGACCCTTATCACCTGTATGGAGGGCAAAAATTTTCTCCCATTCTATTGGATTTATTTTTGTTTAGTCTTTTGTCTGTTTTGTTGTACAGAAACTTTTTAGTTTGATGTAGTCCCAGCTGTTTATGTTTTCCTTGATTTTTTTTGCCAGCTGTAGAAGTGTCCAGAAATGGATTTCTGAAGTGTAATTCATGGAGGGTTTTACCCAGGTTTTCCTCTATGTATTGTATGGTTTCAAGTCTTACATCCAAGTCCTTTATCCATTTTGAGTTATTTTTACAAGGTGTGAGGCTGTTATTTTGGTTTTTTTTATGCCTTGGTCCAGTTTTCTCAGTACTATTTAATAAAGAGGTTGTCTTTGTTCCAGTGTATGTTTTTCACTCCTTTGTCAAAGATTAGTTGAATATATATGTGTGGTTTTATTTCTGGGCACTTGATTATGATCTATTGATCTGTTTTTTGGTACCAATACCATGCTATTTTAATTATTATGGCTTTGTACTATAGTTTGAAGCCTACGATTATGGTGGAGAACTATTGATGCTTTGGTTGTAGGGGAGTTATAGTAATCACACCTTACTGTCAGAATGTTTAAAAGATTGTAAAACAATGCTACTTCATTAAAAATCTAAAAAAATCTAAAAAAGGAGGAAGAGGAAAATAAAACACAAAGCTTATTCTAAATTTTTATCATTTAATTATTATTAATGACAGTGTTTTACAGCAGGCTCACAAACTTTCTGAAAATTATTGTTGGCTCATGTAAGCCAGTAGAAGCTGGGTTTAGTACACTGTTTAGTTTGAGTTTTTCTGAAGCTATAACAAAATATATTCTCTGATTTTTGACTTTTGATTTTATAAATTATAATACCAATTCAAAACACTTGTTATACAATTTCAGTCTGCAGTCCTTTGGGAGATTTGACTCTACCCCCAATCAATTTTTTATGATTGTTTCACCCACATATAATTTGACATTGTTTTTTAGTAACTTGTCTGAATCCATATTTTACCTTTGCATTTGTACTTCACCATCATCATTTTATTTAACATGCAAAGCAGAGGTGGCATCAGCAAGCTTGTGAATAATCACAATTTGCTCTTGGCAAACATGTAGCTCAAATGGTATGAAAATTGGCCTGTCATCCACAGCATGAGTGTCTCCTGTCATGTGCATTTTACATGCCATGGATGTGGAAATGAATTAAGCAATATGGTGCTATATTTTATTGTATTTTAAACTTTTTATTGACCTCACACATGCACATGTTACATTGTTTTATATCTTGAGGTTCTCCCACCACCCTGTCACCCATTAACTGTATTCTTGATCTCCCATGCCCAATCTCTCCCAACCTCCCATGTTTGGCTTTATGCTTTAGTTCTGCTGTCACTTGTAGTTTTTACTTTTTCTTCTCCTTATGTTTGTTTATTTCCCTTACATTTCCCTCTAAATCCCACATATAGGTGAGAACATCCTGTATTTCTCTTTTTCTTTCTGGATTATTTCTGCTACCATGATCCTGAAGGAATATTTTAGCAAAATTCCTGATAATGTGTTGGATAATGAAGATTTCTACTAACGTATTGCCAGTGGGGATTCATTTTATTGATTCATCCATTCTTTTCCACCCATGGCCAATAGGAAGGGTTTGTTTGAGAGGGTTAGCAAAATTATAAGGATGGTATATTGCAGTTTATCTAACCTGGAAACAATCACATCTATCACCCTATGCTCTAAGGATTGTTACCCCTGGGTTCTAGCCAGCTAAGCTAATGAGGTCTTTGATATTATATTTTGTCTTGACATCTGTTCTGCTTTATATTCCATTGAAGTAGTTATTAAGTAAAACAATGTGAGAACCTGAATAGCACTTACAAAGAATCTCCAAAGCACTTGTTTTCTAGAATTCCTTTCAAAAATCTTTAATAAGTTCAGGTCTCTTGGAGCTGCAATATTAAAGACAAATTTGCTGCAGAAGATTGACAGTGGATTATGTATCTGGGTGCACCCTTTGAATGTATGAAAGGATAACTGAGACTTGACTATACTAGGTAAGCAAGAGGAGAAAAATCTTCAGTGTTATGTAGTAGGAAACTTATAATGGTATTAGAAAGATAAAGAAGACTTTATTAAGTGACAATATCAAGAAATATTTGACACTTAGAAATTATTCGTGAAATTCATGATAGCCAAATGACCAAAGGCAATCCAAGAGGTTACTTACTATTCCTTTGTTGTAAGAAATGCCATTTCCTTCCTATTTTCTGACTGATGCCTTCTTCATAACTTTTGGGTAAAAATTGTTTTAGAGTTCTTTGAACTTGCAACATATTCTTTGTCTCTGTTATATTCACTTTAGTTATCACCAATTTTTTTTTTTTGTTATGTCAGGTAGAGAACTAAATCGTGTCTAGTCAAAAAGAATTTTATAGGTCAAAAGCATTTCAAAGTGTTAACTTTGATGTTACATTTTGACTATTTCATCTGGCAATGCTATTAAAATTCATTTTTGTTTCTAGGATCAGTATTATAAAATTAACTCAGTAAGTTTCAACATTTTATCCTTTGACTTTCCCATGTATAATTGCCAATTTTAGTCTTATCTTTATTCATGTCATCCTCTGCAAATGGGAAATTTTTATTTTCCTTATCAATCATTCTTTTAATTTTTGACAGGATTCTTTCTTTGTGAACCTGAATAAGAGATTTAGCATACTTAAAGGATTAACCTTACCATTTTATGTATAAATCAAGATGGGACATAAAAAGTGATTAGGGTTCACAAAGTGTGGTGGGAAATGTTCCTTGGTTATAGACAACAAGACTTGCAAAAGGAAAACAGCAAAGGGACAGCAGTTTGGAAAGGCCTAATTTTGAGTCTCCATACAAATCTCATCTTATTCAATCCTTGTGTCTTTGACAGTATCAGAGTCATATCTCTATTAGGTCATCTAGTTATCAAGAAGCAGTGCCAGGACTCAAATCTAATTCTTTCACATGCCAAATTCAGCTTGTTCTCCAATTCATAGTTACTATGGTACTAGTAGATAGTAAATACTGCTTTGTGCTACCTTCATTTGACTTTGTAAAAAATATTTCAAGTTTTCTTTATGTGGCTGAGGTTTTCCATTTGCAGCTTAGGCAGGATTGCATCTACAAATCAGAAAACTGTTCATCTACCCCATTCATTGAACCCACAATGGGGAAAAAACAAAAACAAGTAACCATGGTAATCAAGAAATTAGTCTGATGTTCATAATTAAATCTTATGCATATACTAAAAGATGGGGGATCATTAACACCTAGACCTAATTTTCCATTGAGGTAGAGGATTTCCCCTTTCAGCTCTAATATTTGTAGCATTCCTACAACTGAGGTAACCATAGTTCTCTGCCATAGTCCATAATGCCCTCTTCCCACCCAGTTCTCACCCTGACCCTCTGTCTATCTCCTCTATGCCTCAGTTCAATGGCTAACATTCAAGGGTTGGTTTTAAAATTTGTCTTTGTTCAAAGGTTTGTTTTATTTCTGTACATAAATGGCACCATTCATTTTTTATCTTTATCTGGCTTACTACATTTAGTATGACCCTCCCCAGCTTCATGGAAGTTGCCACAAATGGCATAGATTTATCCTATTTCATTACTGAGTAATATTCTTTTTTGTGTGTGTATATATATATGCATACATATGTATGTATGTATATACATACATATGTATATATATACATATGTATGTATATATATCTCATATCTTGATCTGCTCATGTTTTGGGGCCGTTTCCATATCTTGGATATTATAAACATAGGATTGCAGATTTCCTTTTGAATTAATGCTTTTGTATTTTGAGGGGAGATTCCTAGGAAAGATTTGCTAGATCACATCACAGATTTTTAGTCTTTGAGAAATATTTTTATTGTTTTCCATTATAGATAGGAACAGTCTAAATCCCCAACAACAGTGTAAGAGAGTTCTCTTTTCTCCACAATCTCATCAGCACTTGCTTTTGATCTTTTGGATATGGGCCATTCTTGCAGGTGTGAGATAGTATTGTGTTTTTGATTTCCATTTCTCTAATAATAAATGATTATGAACATTTTTTCACATGCTTACTGGCTGTTTGAGTCTTCTTTGGGGAGGTGCCTGTTCTTTTTGCACTTTTTAGTTAGGCTATTTGTTTTGTTTTTGCAGTTAGATTTTTTTCTTCATATAGCTTTCATGTAAGTCCTTTGTTATATGTGTGATGTGTTAATATTTTCTCTTGTTCAGTAGTGTGTCTTTTCATTTTATTTGTTCTTTTTTTTCACTCAACAGAAATGTTTTAATTTTATGTAGTCGCAGCTGTTTCTATTTGCTTTTGTTTTCCTTGCTCTTAGAGATGGATTCTTAAATATATGACTGAAGCTTGTAATATGAAATGATTTGCTTAAGTTTTCTTCTATATATTTGATGGTTATAGGTTACACATCTAAGTCTTTAATCTATTTTTGTTGATTTTCATGTATGGTGTGAGATCATGGTTTAGTTTCATTCTTTTGTATGGAGCATTCTAGTTTTAGCAACACCATTTATTGAACAGACTATCCTTTTCCAGTGTATATATCTGACTCCTTTGTCATTGATTAACAATCATTCGTGTGTGTGTGTGTGTGTGTGTGTGTGTGTATGCTTATTTCTGGGTTAACAATTTTATTCCATTGGTCTGTGTGTTTATGTTCCAGTACCAGGGTGCTTTAATTATTGTTTTATACTATAGCTTGTAGTAGGGTGGAACCTCCATTCTCTTTGCTTTTTGTTAATATTATGTTAATATTCTGTTATTAGTTAATATTATATCTGTTAATATTAATTAATATTCTAGGTCTTTTGTGTTTCAATATTAATGTCAGTAGTATTTGCACCAGTTTTTAAGAATATACCATTGATATTTGTATCGGGATTACATTGACTATGTATACTGATTTGGACTGAATGGGCATTTTGAGTCTTCCAACCCATAAGCAGGAAATAGTTTCCATTTCTTTGTGTCTTCTATTTCTTTCAACAATGTTATACTTTACTTTGTATATCTTTTAATTTCTTCCTCTTCTATTTCATCATTTATGTTAGGAAGATAACTGATTTATGTGTGTTGATTTTATACCTGATCACTTTGCTTAGCTGTTTGTGTCAATCAGTATTTTAATGAAATTTTGAGGGTTCTCTATGTACATGCCACGTGCAAATAATGATATTTGCTTCTTTTCCAGTTTAGATTTATTTTATATCTTTCTCTTTTCTAATTGCTCTAGATAGAGCCTCCAATTTTATGTTGATTAGCAATGGTTATAGTGAACATTCTTATACGAGAGCTTAGTGGAAAAGCTGTCAGTTTTTTCAACATTACACTGATATTAACTATGAGTTTGTTGTGTCTTTTATTATGTTGTGATATCGATTTTTTTATCCCCAGTTTTTTTTGTTTTTATCATTAATGGATTATCAAATGCTTTCTCATCCTCTATTAATATGATCATTTTTTTTTACTTTCTTCTTGTTAATGAAATGAATTATGTTGAATGATTTTCAGATATTGAGTCATTCTTGTGTTCTTGGTATAAATTGCACTTGGTCATGATGTGTGACCAACCCAAAGCATTGTGGGATTCACTTTGCTGGAGTTTTGTGTGTGTTAGTTTTGTGTCTGTATTTTTCTTTTTGTGTATTTGACCTTGTTTGTCTTTGGTATTACAATAATATTGGTCTCATAAAAAGTGTTTGAAAGTATCCTTTCCAAATTATTTTGGAAGATCTTGAATAACATGGACATTAGTTCATCTTAGAAGATTTGTTAAAATTGTCTTGTGAAGCTGTTTGTTCTGGGACTCTTTTTTTTTTTTGGGGGGGGGGTTGATTAGTGTTTCAATTATTTTGCTTGTGATTGGTTTGTTCAAGGTTTTGATTTCTTCCCTATTCAGTACTGGGCAATTGTATAGTCCTGAGAATTTGTCCATCTCTTGTATTTTATTGAGTTTCTTAGAATACAATATTCATAGTTCTAATTATCTTCTGAATTTCTGCAGCATCTATTGTTATTTAGCCTCTTTCATTCTGATTCCTATTCACATGTATTTTCTCTATTTTTTCCTTCGTGAGCCTACCTAGAGGTTTAGCTGTTTTATTATTTCTAAAAAACAGGATCTTGAGCTGAACCTTCCCCTTTATGGTTTCTGTTTCATCAACTTCTGGTCTAAATTTATTATCTACTTTTGATTTTGTTGGTTTATTTTCTAGTCCTCAAGATGCTAGATATGGTTTTTTATTTGAACTTTTTCTTGTTTCTTAATGTGACACTACATTGCTAGTATTTTCCTCTTAGAATTGCTTTTGTTGTGTCCCATAAGTGTTAGAAGACTGCATCCTCATTATCATTTTTCCATGGTATTTTTTAATTTCTTCTTTACAATTTTTGTTAACCCAGTAGTCTTTCAGTAGAGTATTGATCACTCTCTACATGTTAGAACTAGTTTTAATTTTCTTTTATAGTTGATTTTTAGTTTGATAAAATTTATGTATGATACAAATTTTCATGAATTTGTTGGTAGTTGTTTCATAGCTCAATATCCATTCCTGGAGAGTGAGCTATGGACATATTTTAAGAATATATTATTCACCTTTTTTCATGTATGATGGTCTATCAATGTCTTTTATGTCCATGTTTCCTGAATCTTTATTTATGGCTATTATGTCCTTATTTATTTTGCTTTTTTTTGATCTGTGAATTGTTGAAAATGGGGTGTTGAAGGTGCCTACCAGAAATGTGCTTTTATTTCAATATGTTTTCAGAATTGATAGTTGTTGCCTTTTTTTTTTTTGGTGCACCTTCATTAAGTGTGTGTACATTAATGAGCATTATGTGCTTCTTTTGTATTACCATAATCATTATGTAATGTCCATCTCTGTCTTTTTTTACCTTTATTAACTGGAAACTTATTGCCTGATATGAGTGTGGACATTCTTTCCCTTCCTTTGGGTCCCATTTAATTGTAGGATGTTTTCCAGCCCCTTACTTTGAAGCTATGTATAACTTTGGAGCTTTGGTGTCTCCCCTGGAGACCATAGAAATTTGGATTCTATTCCCTGAGGCAGTCATATATTCCATTTACTTTAATTGGTGATCTCAGTTCATTTACATTTAGAGTGATTATTGATATATGAAAGTCTGTTTCTGCCGTTTTACCTTTAACTTTTGTGGTTCAATCTATTTTCTTCTTTTCTCATGTATGTTCCTCTCTCCTGTTTATATAAAAGAGCTCTTTTTAATATTTCTTGGATTATTGATCTAGTATTTATAAATGCCTTCAATTTCTCTATGAAAAGAACTTTATTTCTCCCTATTTCTGAAGGAGAGTTTTGTAGGATATATATATATATATATATATATATATATATATATATATATTTGGATTTTCATCTTTAAACATTTGGAGTTTGGATTTTCATCTTTAAACATTGGAGCTTGGATTTTCATCTTTAAACACTGGAGCTTGGATTTCTGTTCTCTCCTTGCCCAAATTATTTATTTAAAGAAATTTGATGTTAATCTGGCTGTGGCACCTACACATTTTATCTGCTTCTCCCTGCTTTCCACCTTCTGTATTATTTCTTGTTTTGAACTTAAGGAAATTTTGCTGCTCTGTGTCTTGGTGAACATCAAGTTTCAGTTTGTTTAGGTATACCAGGATTCTTTTAGTTTCTTGGATATGTAGGTTTTGTCTAATCTTCTAGTTTAGAAAATTTTCCCCTGTCATTTCTTTTAGTATATTTTCCTTTTACTCTTCCCACTATGGTATAGCCATTATTTTTTTATTACCTTTTATCATGAATTTGGATTATTCTTGGTGTGATTCTTTAGGTTTATATATATATAACTTGATTCTTTTTCCATTTCTACCCAGACTCCTTATTGAGTCACACCTTTCAAGTGCATTACCACATTTTTCCTTTTGGTCAATTCTACTTATGTAGCTTTCTTCAGTGTTTTTAAACCCCTCTTTTGATCTTTCTATATCCAGCAATTGCATTATGTTTTCATTTAAAGTATCATTTTTTGGTCTTATGTTCATTGATTTTGCTTCTTGGACATTACTTTTGTTTTTCTTAATTTTCTTCTATTATTTTGATCTATTTTTCTATGTTTTCTTTGAATTTTATTGTTATGAAAATTTGAGTTAGTAACTACTAAGGAAAAAATACCTTTGAGGTTTTTGTGATTAGATTCTGCAGATGTGTTCTCTGTATTGTACTATGTCCCTAAAGATTCATGTGGCTATTTGTTTTATATTTCCGTGTGCTTACTGTATTTTTTTTCCAAATGAAAACTCTTTTGGGTGATGCTTCCACTGGTCATAGTTCCATATTCTTCCCTGGGCTTGATCCAGCTTTCTTAGCTGTGATTCTGGAAGGTCTGGGAGTTCTTGTTATCTGGGCACAGAGTTTTGGACCTGTCTGTGGGCCTGTACCACTTTCTGTATGCTGGATCGGGGTCCCTGTTTCTTTCAAGTGAATTTGGTAGGTCTCTAGGTTGTTGGTTCCTGGGCAGGGTGCTTGGATCTGGTCTGGGGGCCAGCACTGCTTCCTGAAATCTGGGTCACATTCTGAACTTCTTACCAACAAGTGTGTTTTTGTTATTCACACACAGATGGGTTATTCTGTAGTTTATTTCTTCTTTGGAATATCTGCTGATTTGTTACCCCGACAGAAATGTCTTGAATCCTTTCTCACAATACCAATGTCATATAATATTGAATCATGAGCTTCTTAATGAGCCTTCAGTCCTGATGTAAACATCAGCTATAATTCCACAGCTGGATTTCTCCGGGGAGGAGGGACTCTCAGACCCAGGGTAGAATTAGTGCAAATAACAGTGAATGAACACATTGTCAGAAAACTTGGCTTCTAATTTTGTCCTTGTTGCAAAATAACTTAGTGACTACAATTTTTACAACTTTTTTTCAGCCTTACTTTTTTTATCTATGAAGTGAGAGAGCTGGATAACAGAGATATCTGAGGGTCATTCTAGTTTATTATATAGTAATTTACTTCAAAACTTCTACAGGAATATCATATCTGCCTCGTACAAATTATCATCTAACTCTTAAGAATTTTGTCATGTGAGTCACTTAAATTAAATTTTTGAGTACCTTTAATACTACTTTTTTGTACATCTAAGGTTTTCATATGAGTCTAAGGTATATTGTGATGAACTATATTTAGATTGTTTTCAGATAATAAAAGAGTAAGTCCTAGAAACCATTTTCCACTGTTTAACCTTCATGCAAAATATGAGTTATATATATGTATATAATATAGAATGTATATATAATATATATAAAAATAAATAAAACAAATTATGTTGAAACTCCTCATGTGCAAGGTCCTTTCATTTTATCTTCCTCTCTCATCTTTATTGAATTTTCTATGTGTATGACTATGGAGTCAAAATATTTATTTTAAATTAGTCTTTATTTAAATTAGTCTTTATTAGTCATTTATTATAAATTAGTCTTCTGTGTCTATATTTTTGCATTTTCATACTTCTATTATGTTTATTTCCTTGTTTATTAACCTTGTAGTTTCAAAGTGGTTTTTTTTTTTCTTCTCATTTCAACCTTTCATTAAAACAAACCAGACTTATATAGGAAAGGACAGGGCTCAAAACAGAAATGTAGAATCAGTGTATTTACCATTTTATACATCTCTCATTGCAAAAGTGCTTGGCCTCATGCCAAGTAGGAAATGTATAGTAAATCATGAAGACTAGACTATTGAGAAAATTTTTGGGAATAATCAGAAAAAATAGTAGGGTTTTTCAAAAATCCAACAAAAGAAATTGAGTAGTTACAAATGGGTGCTCTTTATTTGGGACAAATACTATTTAGAAAGTATTAACTAGAAAGATTATTGCTTTTACATCCCTAAATTGTAAACTTAGATTTTGGGTTTTCATAGCAACTTGCATATATTTATTCCCTGAAATGACTTTTGGGTATACAGTTGTAACAGTTTTTGACAACTTTTATTATAAATTTGTGTTCAGATTTTTACTCCTCCATATGTACACGTGTTCTGCTTACTTTCTGCCAAGCCACCCATGTCAATGTTCTATTTCCCTCTCCTTTGCTCTCTGGTAAACTCTAAGTTTTTTCACATGATCCAAGACCTGTTTCTGTTGTATCTTGCCAGTGTATTTATTTTTTTGTTATTTATATTCCATAGATTAATTGAGTAGCTGATACTTTTGTTCCTTATTCTGACCTATATCACTACATATATGTATATATATATGTGTATATATATATATGTATATATATATGTCAAGATCTGTCCAGTTTGTCAGAAAAGAACTTTTCCATCTTTTTAAATAGCTGTGTAATATTCATTTGAGTATATGTTCCACATTTTTTTTATTCATTCATTTGTTGATATGTACTTAAGTAGACTCCATGACTTGGCAATTGTGGGCAGTGCTGTGACTTGCTGAAAGAGGGCATTTCCTGCCCCCCAAAATATGTTGAGAACAACAACCTTGGAGAACCAAGTAAATTTCTGTGGATAATAGATTTGAGCTTAAACATAGAGAAAAGCACAAGCAAAAATCATGTCTGGAGTAGAATCAATATCAATATTCATGTGTCAAATATCCAAGAGTTCTATTTAGATAAGATTGGGCTAAAAACAGGAGCAAGTATAATACAGTATTTTGTTTGTGTACTTTTGAAATTGATACTGAATTGACTTTATCATTAGTAAATGTTGAATAATTATTAATTAGTCAATTAATAGTGAAATTTAGTCTCTTATTTTGTATCATGATATCATTGGATCTTCCACTTTAGGTGCTATTATTATGCCACACTCAACACCACAAAATCCACCACCATAGCGATTGTAATTCCTCCCAATTTTGCTCAAGCCCATCCCTCTCCTGTTGGGTAATGTTAGTTCTACAGTAAAATTTCAAGTGGTTTATTATTATTATTATTATTATTATTATTATTATTTAGTTCGGCTTTATTTGATCCTTAGTTTTACTTCTCCATATTTCACATATAAGTGACACCATCTGGTATTTCTCTTTTCCTTCTTAATTTTCTTAACATAATCTACTCAACTTCTATCCATGTTGCTTCAAATGGCAAGAGTTTATCTTATATAATAAAAGGGTACTGTTCCATTGTGTATATATACACCACATTTTGTCCAAATTATTTAGTTTTGGCCACCTAAGGACTTTTATAGTTTGGCTTTTATGAGACACTGCTGATGTCTGCAGTCGGTGTCATCTGCTAAGATGCATTTGCCCAGACTCTTTCCTGGCATTCACTCAGACTGTGTAGAGGTCCACAGGTGGTCAGTCATAGTTTGTCTCTCCTGAAACCCCTTCTCAGAGCTCACTCAAGCTGCATATCTTTGGGGGTTCTGCTATGGTGGATCTGTTCCCAAGTCCCTTCCTGTAATTCACTGAGGCTTCACTAACATCTGTGGTCCCTTTTTTGGGCTAAAGACTTCTTCTGGCAGGTCTTACCCACAGGTCCCTTTCTAGTGCTTATAAGGTCTTCACTGATCACTGTGGCTGTGTCCTTGCTTGGTTCTGGGAAGGGTTGCTGTATGAAGATCTTCCCAGTATGATTCTGCTGTTTATATGGTCCATGGGGTCACAATTGATCACTCTCTCTTTCTGGGAGCTAGCTGCTTGCCCTGTACTGCTATTTGCTGGAGTCCCTCTCCTCTAGATGTTATTCCCAGAATGTGCTGTAATCTTTTGTTTTTCATTAGTTTTGACTCTGTCTTACTGGAGTCTATCTGTGAATATTTGGATATCAGCCTAATGTCTTTATTCTGTAGCCATCTTGCCCCATTTCTCCATTTAGTCTCTTAAAGTACACTTCTCAAACCTGATTAGAAACTGTCAGGTTTTATGTTTCTATAATGGAAAGCCATAACATTGTTTTAGTTAAATTTCAGGAAGTATGATAATACCTGTTTAGAGAGGAAATTTCATCTCTTTCTCCATAAATCTCAAACTTGCATTGTGTATACCTTTTCTAACACAAATTAAACCAATTTACCTTCTCTTAAACCCCCTTTCAACAGAAATACAATCTTTTGTTTTTACTTAAGTAACATCTGATTAAAACATTGCATATGATTAGCAGAATTGGTACATACAAACACAGCAACCATAATCCTTTACCAGAGACCTTTACCACTCTCTTTTCTCCTACCTGCAATCTTTTTCCCACTCTTGTAGCCAATTCTGCAGTCATATTTCTAGTATATGTTTTGGTTTACTTATGTCAATTCCTTTAAAATCAACCCATTTTCTACTTATAACCTGTTGAAACAATATTATCCAGCTGTCATGTGAATATGTGATATTGTGCATTAGAGGTCTTTATGTAAATTAGTGATCACTACTTTTATCTTTTTCTTTTGGTGGGGAATTTGAGAAAGACTCAGATGAGATCCACATATCTGTAGTAAAAGTTCAGAAAATCTCTCTACCACATCTGTAATATATTATGACAGTGGATGAATACAATGCCATCTGAATATCAATGAGCAAACAAAGAGAAGTGCAAATGGAATGCTAAAACAAGATGGTTTATGTTAAGTGAAATTAGTTTCTATTCATATATAATGTTCCATGAAATACTATTTGGAAAATGCTACCTTAATAAAAATAAAATTTAAGAAATAACTTGTGATAACTGTGCAGTTGTATTATTTTTGAATGTAGAGAATTGAATTTGCATTAGAATGAGAAGAAAAAAAAGAAATGTAATTTAATTTCCTAATGTCTGTGTGAGGACATAGACACATCAATATGGCATACTAAAAAAATACATGCTTTTTTATTTATACTGCTTCAACAAATCTGAGATAATAAGGTGCCAGTGTGATAGCCAAGATGGAAAGGGATGCACAATTTGGCCACCTTAGTTATCATGGCATACTGATGTCATTGTAAATAGGTACCCAAATATAATTCCCAGAAAAGTCTAAGTAACAGTAGTGAGTTCTCATGTAATTAATTTGTTAAATTATAATGAATTAGTCTCATTGATGTACCTACTACAAAATATTTTAAATTCCAAAATGTTCTTTTTTTTTACTCAGTTCTCTCAATGATTGCTTTTTTTCTAACACAAAGTAAGACAATCTATTCATGTTAGAATATACTGCCTAAAAGTTTTATTTACATCACTCACACCAATAGATCTAGAAGTAATTATTTTTATGGAAATTTATAAATACCACAATATATTTTACTTCTTTATAATCACCTTTCAAGGACAGAATACCTTTTAATTAAGAGCTTAACTTGTGATGTGGCATGTTGCACTTGTCTGAATTAATATCATTGTGTCTCGATATGGTGAGAGATCAGTTCCGAATATGGGTCACCCTCTCATTCATCTAATTTATACTGGTAGAGGTGATTTCTACTTTCACTTTTTCAGGAAGTTATACTTGATTGCAAACAAACTTAACAATTGAGGCTCTCATTTCATTATGCCCTTTTCCTTAGTATTTTTCAAGATGGAAGAGCTAACTGGCACAAATACCTTTATTATAATGAACTTTCTTGAACATGTTCTCTTTCTGCGGGGATAGGGGGGTATGTGTGTGTGTGCATGATTAGCCTCACAAGAAGGTAGATCTGCTACAAATCCAGTTTGATTTAAGGTGTTCTGGTAAGGGTCCTATACATTTCAGTGTATGACCAGGAATAAATAGGGGGGTTTATTCCCTTGGATCTTAAAGGTTTAAGTCTTTCAAAAGACATTTACTAAAATGTCAATCTCCCAGGAGTGGGGTATGAAAAGTCTTTTATTCTCTAAAATCTTAACTGATTTTTATACCATTAATGAGGTCTAGAATAGTGATGCAACCAGGTATTATAGGCCTGAAACTTAGAGTGTAGAGGAGAAATTTTAAAGAAAAAAGAATAATCATTTGTCAGTAAAAGTTAAGTAGAGCATCTTACATAGAATCCAGTTAATTTAGGGGCCTTAGTTCTTTAATAACTTCATGAAAATCTACATCTGATCTTGAGTGGTTATCAGGGTATTTCAGGATATGCAGAAACATGTGAGTAGTTTCTTACTCAATGTACATTCTCTAACTTTGTACCCTTTGAGTTTCAGTACAATAGATCTGAGATGACAGATTGGAACCTTGGATCCCATGTGAATCTGAAGTATGTAGCTATGTATCACACCTTAGAAAAGATTGAGCAGAAAAGTAGAACACAGGATAGGAGAGATAAGAAAGTTGGAGGCCAAAGGTAACTCTTCAATAAGACAATGTTACTCATAACTATGGCCCCAGAATCACATCCACATTCACTCTAACCACATACATTTCTTTCATGTCTTTTCTCCTTTGTATTCAATATAGAAATTCTTTAAGATATCCATAGAATGAATCTAAGCCACAAAGCATTCTATATTTAGTGAATTTACTTGTTGAAACTATTTATTTTGTATGTCCAGAATGAAACAAGAAGTTCAAGCTTTTCCCATAAAGAAGCATTTTGTAATTGAAAAGACTCATATGCTGTCATACAGCAGCAAACTTTCTTGGAAAAATTCAAGAAGGATAAATGATGATTTCTGAAAGGAGACCTATGTCTATATATAAAATAAGATATGATGAATGTTTGGACAAGAAGAGGGTCGATCAGAAAGGAAAAAGGGTTGACATGCAGCTCAACATATATTCTTCAGTTCTTAGAAACCTGGATCACTTTGGCTGTTAGGAAATAGTCCTTAACATTTGTAGGTAGCAGGGATGTGATACTTATTTGTCATAATATTGTAACTATTAAAATTGGATGACTATATAGGCATATGATAATGTAATAAATATAAATTATAGAATGTAGGGAGTAGGTGCATAGGTAATTAAAAATATTAGAGCATGTCTTCCACACACCAAATACTTCATATAAATTTTCTTAATTATGTAATATAGTTATTAATAGCTTCATATTACTGATATATAAGCTTAATATCAGAGAAACCTGCCTAAATTCACACAGCTAATATGGGAAAATCCAGTTTGTATGACCACTAAAACTCACCATAGTGTGAGTACTGATTCTTGTTCAGTTCTTCTATAGCCTAAGAGTTTCTCAGTTGGAAAATTGTCATGCTTAATCAATATTTCTGTTTAGCTGGTGTTAGAGTGACTGCAACATTAGAATAAACAGAATATTTAGTGGATCTTATTACTATATGTAACTCTTACCCACAAAACTGAGCTCTGTGTTGCATTCTAAGGAGTCATAGTCATCAGAGTTCGCCAGAAAAACAGAACTAGAACAAATAGTATATGCAGACACACACAGTGATTTATTATAAGGAATTGACTCATGTGATTATGGAGGTGGGTAAGCCCAAATTCTGCACTGTGGCTCAGGTGTCTTGAGATCGAGGAGAGTCAAAGTTACAGATATCCACAGGCAATCATAAAGACTGATCTTTTGTTCTATTCAGGTTTTCCACTGTTTGCCTGCATCATTCAGAGTTCACTGATTTACATATTTATCTAATCCAAACAACTGATCCAAATTGACACATAAAATTAATTAACAGAACCATGTAAGACACAATCTTCCTTTTTTTTTTTTTTTTTTGTGGAGAACAGCTCTTGATGGTGCAATGGGTTTCTCTAAGCATCTGCTGAAACCAGGTGCTGGACATGGAAAGTTTCTGAAGTTGGCAGAAAACCATCTGCTCCTGTCTGAGAAGATTCAGAAACCATCCTGTAGAAGTAGGTGCTCTCAACTCCCACAGCTATTTTTACTCCTGAGATTATTTATGACAGTAAGCATTCACATGCTTTCCATCATTCACAGTGCTGAGCTGTCCATGACTTCTATCCACTTCTGTTTTCACCTGAACCTAAGTAAGATTTATTATCAAAAGCTTATAACTGTATTTTCCAAATGTTTTGTGGTTTGTCTCATTGTATACTTTCATATAGTTACATGATTTATCTACATATCCCTCTGCCCTTCCCCTTCCCCACACAGCCACAAATTCCTAAACCACTTGAGATTACAGTTGTGTGTCATTTATCTCCATGTCCTCATTGCATCTAGCCAAGTTCTAGATGCAACTCAAAGGGTATTAGTTGGTTAATTAGAATGTATTTGTAAGACTACAAAATAATGCTGACCAGTACTTACTTGAAGCAAACTGGAAGATACACTTATAAATTATAGCCTGACAGCGAAACGCTAACATTTTCAATTTTATTCATGGAGCTCCTCCTAGTGGGAAGGTAAGAAAATATCTTCAGTATAGGATTACTTGGGCCATTGCTGCCAGAAACCAGAACCACCAACAAACTAAATACAAACGCATTGTAAAATTTATTAATTTTTAAAAAGATACCTTTTAAGGCTTATATGTGTATCTTACATTTATATATGTCTTTTTAGTCACTGTTAGAAGCAACCAGGATTTTGGGGGATGGGAGATTTATCAGAGTATGTTGTAAATTGTGATATTCCTCATTGTCATAGAGTCAGGCATAGTGCTAAGTAGAGAGCTGTTTGACAACTTAGCTGGTGAACAACAAGCATCTTTCTTAACTCCATGAGCTCCATTGTGCATTTCAGGATAGTGGGGAACACTGGAACATTGACTTTATGGTAACATGCCTTTGGTCCTAAGAAGCTCCTGCTCTTCCCCCTTTGACCTCAACAGTGCTTTTTGCTTTGGTCTTGACAAAAGGTCAGTTTATTTCAGTCTGCTTGACTGATTTATGCTCTTTAAAAGCATAAAATTTAAGCTTCTGGTAATCTGTACTTTAGGTAAGATAAGTGTTTTTGACATTTACATCTCTCTTTAAACTTAAGCTTCTGGTAATCTGTACTTTAGGTAAAATAAGTGTTTCTGACATTTACATCTCTCTGTAAATATAAAGGATTCTTTGTTCCCAATGTTTTGAGGAACTGTCTGGGTATTATATATGCACGTGTTATGGCTTATATTCCTGGGTTTTTAATTAAATTCTTTATGGAACTGTATTTGTTATTCCATAAAATTTTAGAAATATTAAAAATACGATTATAAGCCTTTGCAGTGTCTGTGTTCAAAAGGTTCATACCAACAATTTTTCTTTTCAGCCAAAGGATGCACGGTACTATTTATTTCTGAAATAAGCTAAAAATCTTCCACTGAAAAAATCTTTCATCTTTACTGTGAAGAAATAATTAACAATTTGATCACTGATCCATACCAGTGAATGTAATGCCCCTTAACTTTTGTGAGCTCTTGTCTATCCAGTTTCATAAACTGAGGAATAGGCTTTCTGGAACAAAGATCTGAGGAGTGAATATTATAACATAAATCAGCTCTAGCTACAAACTTCATCAAGCAATTGTGGGAATTGACAACAAAAGGCAACATTAATCCATACACTAGTGCAGCAGAAGTTTCATTTCAACCCTTTGCCACTACGTGACTTGGAATATATTTGTGTTTTCATTTTGTTTCAGTGTCTAAGTAGACAAGGTGGCACCTTTTGAGATATGTCATAGGGTTGAAACAATATAGTTTATACCTGTGCAGTGTTACTCATTAGAGAAGCAATTCTAGGTTGCAACTATACTGTCACTACCTATAAACATAAAACATGAATTTCCATGTTGAGAATAAAGATTGTCATGTATGGGGGCACTTCTCTGTTCCCCCTTGTAGATGTATTCTGTTTGGTCATGGTCTCTTCTATGATCTAGGGTAAACTAAATGATTTAATATTCTATTCTTATATTATGTGACATTTGATTGTACATTGCTAAATACACCTAGGAGTTAAATATGTATTCTCTTAATTTATTCTAATAATTTCAGATTTGATTGTCATGAGATAATTATAGAAAGAAGTACTTAGTGGGGAATGCACTCAAAACTTTTAAAATATTGTTAGAGTTTATTACACCCACATATTTATAAAAGAAAAAATAATACAAATTATAAGTTGTACTTTTACAGGAAAAGAAAACACACAATGGGCTAAATATTTTGATCCTGAACGCTTTTTGAGTACAAATGAATACTCAACGTTTACTTCCCAATGCATCTATTCCTTTTAGATGGAAGTCTGTTTTATCAGATGTAAATATGGATATTCCTACCTTTCTTTTCATTTTTTTGTAGTATTGTTTTCCAAACTTTTTCTTTGTGTCTCTTTAACTTTGGAGCTTAGATGGGTCTCTTTGAGATGTTGCTGTTGTTCTTGTTGTTGTTTCTTATTCAACTGGTCACTCTGCCTTTCTAATTGGTGAGTTTGGTAAATTTACATTTAAGGTGATTATTGATATATAAGGGTCCTCCAAGCTAACAGGTATTTCTTTAACCCTTGAGAATGTCGTGAATATGTGTTTTGATATAGGTTTAATTGCATTTAGATAACCAGTTCTTTAGTTAGCTTCATGAACTTGTATTTTAATTCTTTCTCCCAGTTTAGGAATTTTTCTGTATCATTTTTTGGTATAATTTTTTTCCTTCTTTGTATTTTTTTTTTGGAGACTAGGTCTCGCTGTTTTTGCCTGTGGAACCGCAGGTTCACGTTGCCCGGGGTACCACAGACTCAAACAATCCCCAGCCTCAGCTTCCCAGGTAGCTGGGATTACAGGCACGCACCACCCTGCCCGGCTATATATTTTTGGTACTTGGTCTTGCTACGTGCCCCCTGTGGACTCGAATTGCGATCCCTTGCCCTGGCCACAGCTTCCCAGGCTGCCGCTTACAGGCATGCACCACCATGCCCGGCCTTTTGGTATAATTTCTAAGTCTCTTCTCTCTCTTTCCCTTTGAAAACATTCTTTGTTATATGGCCTTTCCTGATGGAGTCAGATAATTCTCTAGTTTTGTTTTTTCCTCATATTTTCCTTTCTTCCTCCACCTGGATTCTTTGTGTATTACCATCTTCAGGGTGACTGATTTGATCTTCCATTTGTTCTATTCTCTTTTGTACTTTCTGAAGATTTTTTTTAAATCTCTCATACTGATATATTTTTAATGTATTATGTCTTTGTTATTTACTTATTTTAAGTGTCAGTATCTATCTTTTGCACATTAATTTTTTTGCCTCTGGACTTTTATTTTTTGATTTTCTTATTATCTTTGATTAAATTTTCTCTATTTTCTTTCATTTATTTGTATTTCTTTATCATTGTATTTTTGTAATTTGTATCTGATAAAAAAGATATTTCAGTAGTTGGATTCTGGAAAGTTATTCTCTCCTTTTGGTGACATATTCCCTTAAGGATCTTAGGTGCCATGTATTATATTTTTCTACCTGCCTATTTTACCATTATTTTTGCCATCTCAAAAAAATTTCTACAGGAGTAACTTAGAGGTTGGCAGTACTTCTAATTTCCTAGCAGTTGAGATTTTCATGGCTTTATATAATTTAATAATTTGCCCTTTCTAGGTTTCCATATGTTTTAGTCTTATTCTTTTGGTCAAAACATGGCCATGGGAAATGTGTGATCAGACACTTTTATAGCTGCATTGGTAAAAAAAAAAACTTAATTATTTAGTAATACTACAACCTAGGTATATTCGTTCCTCTACCAAGCACTTTATGTGGTAGAAAATAACAACATTGTAGAGTTATCATGCCTATTAAGTTTGTTGTTAAAAGTGATAATGTTAAGTATTTAAAATGATTTTTGATGATTATGGTGATATAATATTTTTATATCATATTTGCAGTGCAAATTGTAAACAGGATAATTTCTTCAAAAGCAGTCAAAGAATATGCAGAATGATACAATTGATGTTATTTTGTCTTAGTCTCTTTCATGGTCCTTTTGAACATATTTCATTTCTATTTAAAAAAATGAAAAATAGAAAATGAATCAAGGTAAATATTCTTAACGTAGTTATTTTCCTTGCTATCTTTTATTTTGAGGCTCTGTTTGTATCCCAAATATTCCAGGTGCTAAAATGAGCAAGCAGTTATAGTTTGAAGTAATTAAAATATTCAATCTTGTAATTAAAAAAAATGCTTACAGTGCTATGAGAGCTCATTTCCAAACATAAAAAATTAGTTGAAAAATTTTACTTTTAGAAAATGAGAGAAAAGCTCCAATACTCCAAGAGATAAATATTCTCATGCTTTCTTGTAAGACAAAAATAAATGATAGAGATAACATAACTAGTAAGTAAAACATTATCTTTTTCAAGACTATTCTTACATAACTGCACAATTAATTTCTAGGTCTATTTTTCTTTCTACTATAATATAGTTCTTGTCACTGTGACATATATATGTATATATATATATATAGATATAGATATAAAACTTGGAGTTGTGTTATTGAAATTGTTTTTTCAAATACCTTTCTAAGATAATTAGCTTTATAGTAGAGATTTTAAAAAATCTATAGTGTTTTTTGCAATATTGTGGTATTAATTTATTATTGTTGCAATTCATATTGTTAATAATTATTCTGCATAGTAAAAATAACCATACTTTTCATGTCTCCAATAAGTATGAATAGTGTCTAGATAAATAATATTTATTAAAAGATATAATTTCAAGTAGTTGCCATCCTTTGAGAACAGAATCCACAAACACCAGACATGAGCTGAAGTAATAATGAAGTTGCCTTTAATTATTTTAATATAAAAGTATCTCTCTAAATATTCTTACATGTCTTTGATCTGTGTAGAGGATTGATTGAGTTTAGTTTATCTACCATCATATTCCATATTCCATATTCTTAGAGTGCCACAAATCCTATCAATTGATAGCATTATTAGTAATATACCAATTTTTATGAAGTAAGTTGCTATTACAACTAGTGTGATGCTGGTCAATATTTGTTAAGGATTATCTTCTAACAAATGTCAAAAGAAATTTGTAGTCTCTAATTGGTCTTGATATTTCTATCCTTAGTCACTGGGGATAGACATTGAAGGCCTTAATTGAATTTATATGTGGAATAACCAATACAAATAAACTCTGAAGTTTGCAAATATGAAAGTTTTTAAATACATATTAATAAATTTTGATAGGCACTGTAAGTGTAATTTTGGGTGAATTTCAAAGTTTGAGTTTTCCTTTACTTGAGAGTTTATGCAAGTCTTTTAAAAACAACTTCCTATCCATTTCCATTATTAATTATGTTTGACAGATAGAGTCAAAACCCTTTAACAGAATGTTCAGCAATCTCTACCTGGTAACCATTAATTAAGCAATTAAAATAAATTTAAGAATATGAATTTTGAAAGGAGAATAGAATTAACTCCAGAGATAGTTTAAAAATAGTTCTACAACACCTCAGTCATTATTAACCAAAAACTTCCTAAGGGATATTAACAATACATTTGATAGTTGCCAAGGAAACCTTAAGGTTTTCTGAAAATATCTGCCCTTCTGCATTGTTGAGAGACTAACTTCAGCAACAGATTATAACGGAGCCATTTTCAGCATCATCTTTTTACTTGTCAAAATCTTTTCAGTGTATAATCATCTAGTATTCATTATATTTTGTTCTGTATCTTATGTTTCTGAGTATTTGCACTTCAAATATGAAGGTTTTTTATTAACAGTTTCCTTCACTCTTGTGTGAAAAAATTAGTCCTAATTAAGAGGCAAAGGAATTCTGGTACCAAATATTTTAATTGTATGTCCTTGTTCAGAACATGTCTTAGTCTGTTTACTGCTTTAACCACTTATTGGGTAGTC
This sequence comes from Uropsilus gracilis, assembly GCA_004024945.1. Lineage (NCBI taxonomy): Eukaryota > Metazoa > Chordata > Mammalia > Eulipotyphla > Talpidae > Uropsilus > Uropsilus gracilis. Next base: position 31,809 of record PVHY01008599.1, read on the forward strand.
AATAAGCAATCAGTATTTATTTCTCATAGTTCTGGAGACTGGAAGTCTAAAATCAGGGTGCCAACCTGGTGAGGTAAGGGCTTTCTTCTAGGTCACAAACTTTGAATTTTCACATGGAAGAAAAGTCAAGGGAACACTGTGTTCTCTTAAGGACATAGATCACATTCCTGAGAACTTCACCCTTATAAGCTAACTCCTACAGGCTCCACATCGTAATACATTGGACATTAAGATTTAAATGTAAGGATTTGGGGGGCTTACAAATATTTTGACAATAGCAGAACACAACAACAAATCAAATATTGATAAATACTTAAAGAATGTGTGTTTTCATATGTGTTGATTGACCAGGAACACAAATTTCTGAGGTAAAGGAAAAAGTATTAAGCAGGGAGTCAGTGGGGCTGGTTATACCACTTCTAGGTATGTGATTTTGGCTAAACCTATCGATTTCTCAATTTATTAATTTATTAAACAACAATGATATTATCCATTCTAAATAGGGATAGTGGGATAATTAAACCATTAGTGTATTGTAGCACCTGAAATGTATTCAAAATTTAGTAATTATTATTATTATTGTTAAAGGAGTATATGTAGTATGAATGCATACTTTATTTCTAAACACTTACTTGAGGGTTATTACCTATGGATATGGTATGGTGTTAGGAGAACACCATATCTATTGCTGTACCATATTGGAGATTCTGATACATAGTCATCATAGCCATAATGCTGAAAAGGAAGTAAGGAAACTACTATGATTTATTGTGCTGCAAAGTAAAGCTGAATATTTTGCATTCTGTTATCCTAGTAGGTTTTGTTATTATCTCTCTCTATATATAAGATTAGTTGGCTTTAGAATAAAAAAGGAACACAAATGTGATATTTGGGAGAAATTAGCAAAATAAGTGTAATAGCCAATAGATATGAAGTATTTTCCTCTCTAACAAAGCAAATTATATCAGTGCAAATTATGCTGATCATCTGTGAAGATCCATACATGAGGCGATTGATATCAATGGGAAAAAGTAATAAGGAATGAGATAGTAAGTAGATCATTGCTTTGTATGTTTGAGAAGATTTAAATGAGCAAAACAGCAATCCAAATTGCAAATCAAGTGTTTCTGTTTTTTATATTGTTCTATTTTTATGTTGTTGAACCAAATATTGAATAATTTATGTCTATGGGTATTCAAGCAAAAACCAAACTTACATAAACAAAACCAAGCAAACCAAACATTTGTTCCTATATTATCACAATTCCTAAATTTTCCTTATTGTCTTCTTTATTTTTGGTGGAGCTTGCTATATAAAGGAGTATACTTGTATGCATTTATAGACATTCATGTAAATGTAAATATACTTTTAAAATATAACTAGCGAGTGCAGGGTGCCGGGTCACTGGTGTCCCATTTCCTCATGCCCCCAGCCCGCCACCCACATCTGGGGCCTGAGCACCCACCCCCTTCCTGGAGGACAGCGGCAGCATCCTCCCGTGGGTCGGCAGCATCCTCCTGTCGGTCGGCAGCAGTGAGTGCAGGGTGCGGGGAACTGGTGTCCTGTTTCCTTGTGCCTGCAGCCCACCACCCCATGTCTGGGGCCTGCGTGACCACCCCCTTCCCTGAGGGCAGCAACAGCATCCTTCCTTCGGTCAGCAGCAGTGAGTGCAGGGCACCTGGGGACTGGCATCGTTTCCTTGCACCCCCAGCCTGCCACCCAGCCTCTGGGGCCTGTGTATCCACCCCCTTCCCGGAGGGCAACAGCAGCCTCCTCCCATCGGTTGGCAGCAGTGAGTGCAGGGTGCGGGGGAGTGGCGACCTGTTTCTTCATGCCCCCAGCCCACCACTTCTCCTCTCAGACCTGCAGGCCCATCCCCTTCCCGGAGGCCAGTGGCAGCACCTGCCAGTAGGCAGCGAGTGCCAGTGGCACCAGTGCCTATTGGTGCCAGTGCAAATAAGGTTTATCAACCAGAATTAAATCATTGCATAGAGATTTCAAAAGAAAAACTCAGATCACAGAGACAGAAAGAAAGGAAAGGAACTCATCCCCAAAACACAGGCCAACACAAGCAAGAATTTATACAGGCACAAGTGCAGAAACAACCACAATCTGCTACACCTCAACATGCCAACCAATACTAGAGCTGTTGTTGCGCAATATGTAGAGCAAACCCGAAGGGAAAACACAGGAAGGAAGAAAAATACAAATACTTAAGTAAGCCCAAAGGAAAATCATCCATCTCCAAAGGATAAACAATCTCCAGAAACCAACATGGACGAACTTGAAGAAATGTCTGTAATGTCAGATAAAGAATTCAGACACAATGTGGTAAAAGCAATCAATGAGCTAAGAGGAGAAGTTGAAAAATATAAAAAGGAATGTAGCAAAATGAACATTATCATTGGCAAACAGAAAAACGAGATTGAAACCCTAAATAAGAAAATGAAGGAACTGCAGTATATAAGAGGAGTGACAGAAGACCTCAAAAATACGGGGAAAAGCCAAGAAAGCAGACTAGAATAAATTGAAGAAAGAATCAGCACATCAGAAGATACGGAAATAGAGAGAACCAAGAGAGAAAAAGAGAGGGAAAAACAAAATAAGAAGACAGAAGAAAAAAATCAGAGATCTATCAGATACTTTAAAGAAAGGAAATATAAGAGTAATTGGAATCCTAGAAGGAGAAGAGAAAGACATAGGAAATGAAAGGCTTTTTAATGCAATTATAGAAGAGAACTTCCCAACCCTGAAGAATGAAATGAAAATAGACGTACAGGAAGCAAAAAGAACACCAAACTCTTTTAGTGAAAGAAAAACCACAGCAAGACACATAATTGTAAAACTTTCAAGAGTCCAAGATAAAGAAAAAAATAATGACAATGACTAGAGAGAGGAAACAGATAACCTACAAAGGAAAGCCCATCAGACTAACCTCAGATTTCTTCGGAGACACTTCAAGCAAGAAGAGAATGGAGCCACATCTTCAAAAAATTCCAAGACAAAAAGTTCAAGCCAAGAATACCCTGCAAAGCTGTCCTTTATGAAGGGAAAATTAGAACCTTCCCAGACAAGCAAAGTCTCCAAAAATTTCCTACACCAAACCACCACTCCAAGAACTATTTGAAGAAACCACAAAACCAAAACCCACAGATGAATAAATAGAATAAACATAACAAGAAACCAAAGCAGAACCACAAAATGACCTCTAGAATATCAACACTAGAACATCACACATCAATAATCACTCTAAATGCCAATGGTCTAAACTCATCAATCAAAAGACACAGTTGCAGACTGGATCAAAAGACAGAACCCAACATTTTGCTGTCTCCAGGAAACACATCTAATTCCTAAAGACAAGCATAGACTGAAGGTGAAAGGATGGAGAACTATTCTACAAGTGAACGGTCCCCAAAAAAGGGCAGGGGTAGCCATTCTCATAGCGGATAAAGCAGATTTCAGAATAACAAAAGTGACAAAAGATAAAGATGGACACTATCTAATGGTACACGGTTCAACCCACCAAAAAGATATAGCAATTGTCAACATATACTCACCAAACGAGGGAGCACCAAGTTTCATAAGACAGATACTTGCAGAACTGAAAATATATATTGGTGAAAACACATACGTTGTAGGAGACTTTAACACCCCACTCTCCCCGAAAGACAGATCAACAAAACAGAAACTAAACAAGGACACAAAAGCTTTAAAGGAGGACCTAGACCAAATGGATCTAATAGGTATCTACAGGACACTGCACCCTCAAAGAAGGGAATACACCTTCTTTTCAAATGCACATGGATCCTTCTCAAAAATTGACCACATATTAGGACACAAAGAAAACTTGAACAAATACACAAAAATTAAAATTATACCAAGTTTTTTTTCTCGGATCATAAATGTATCAAACTAGAAATCAACAGTGAAGAGAAAGCAGGAAGAAAGCCCAAACATGGGGACTAAACAATATGTTGCTAAATGAAGAATGGATAATTGAAGAAATTAAAGAATTCAAACCTACTTTGAAACAAATGACAAGGAAGACACAACGTTCCAAAATGTCTGGGGCTCAGCAAAAGCATATCTAAGGGGAAGGTTCATAGCAATACAGGCCCATATCAATAACCAAGAAACCATCCAAAGAAAAAACCTCATATCCCAGATCGAAAAGTTAGAAAAAGAACAACAGGAAAACCCAAAAGCCAGCAGAAAACAGGAAATAATAAAGATAAAAGAAGAAATAAATAACCTAGAAACTAAAAAGACTATCCAAAAGATCAACAAATCTAAGAGCTGATTCTTTGAAAAAAATAAATAAAATTGACAAGCCCCTGGCAAAGCTCATAAAGAAAAGAAGAGAAAACACTCAAATAAACAGAATCACAAATGAAAGAGGAGAAATTACAACAGGATTATCCAAAGGATAATCAGAGACTACTATGAATATCTATATGGAAACAAATAGAACAACCTGGAAGAGATGGACAGATTCCTGGAGAAATACAACTAAAATTGAGCAAAAGAAGAAACAGAGAACCTAAATAATCCAATCACAAGCAGCGAAATTGAAGCAGTCATTAAAAACTCTCCCTAAAAACCAAGAGCCCAGGACCAGATGGATTTACAAATGAATTCTACATGACATTTAAAGAGGAAATAACACCTATGTTACTAAAACTATTCCAAAAAATCGAGAAAGAGGGAAAGCTCCCAAACACATTCTATGAAGCAAACATCACTCTCATACCAAAACCAAATAAGGACAGCACCAAGAAAGAAAACTACAGACCAATTTCCCTAATGAACACGGATGCAAAAATTCTAAACAAAATCCTAGCAATTCGAATCCAATGATGCTTAAAAAGCATTATTTACCATGACCAAGTTGGATTTATCCCAGGGGCACAAGGATGGTTCAACATCAGGAAATCAATTCACATAATCCACCACATCAACAAGAAAAAAACAAAAATCACATGATCATATCAATTGATGCAGAGAAAGCATTTGACAAAGTCCAGCACCCATTCATGATTAAAGTCCTTGAAAAATTGGGGGTCAAAGGAACATACCTCAACATAATAAAAGCCATCTATGACAAACCTACAGCAAACATCATCTTAAATGGGGAAAAAACTAAAATCATTCCAATTAAGATCTGGAACCAGACAAGGATGCCCACTCTCTCCACTACTTTTTAACATTGTACTGGAAGTTCTAGCCAAGGCAATAAGGCAAGAGAAAGATATAAAAGGGATACAAATAGGAAAAGAGGAATTGAAGCAATCATTATATGCAGATGATATGATTCTTTATGTAGAGAACCCCAAAAAATCTACAGAAAAGCTTCTTGAAACAATAGACCAGTTCAGTAAGGTAACTGGTTACAAAATAAACACACAGAAGTAAGTAGCCTTTCTATATGCAAAAAGTCAAGCAGAAGAAGAAGAAATTAAAAAATCCATCCCATTTACCTTAGCACCAAAAACAATTAAATACCTGGAAATAAACCAAACAAAGCACGTGAAAGAACTATACAAAGAAAACTTTAAAACACTGCTAAAAGAGATAGAAGAAGACATAAGGAAATGGAAAGACATTTCTTATTCATGGATTGGAAGAATTAACATCATCAAGATAGCCATTCTTCCAAAATCAATCTACAGATTCAATGTAATCCCTATAAAAATTCCAATGACATTATTTAAAGAGATAGAACAAAAACTACAGAAATTCATCTGGAGTAACAAAAGACCTCGAATATCATAAAACCTCCTGGCCAAAAAAAGAGAGAATGGAGGCCTAACTATTCCAGATTTCAAGTTATACTACAAATCCATAATAATTAAAACAGCATGGTACTGGTACAGCAACAGACAATCAGACCAATGGAACAGAATTGAGAGTCCGTAAATAAAACCACCATGTATAGTCAACTTATCTTTGACAAAGGTGGGGAACTTACATTGGAGCAAAGATAGCCTATTCAATATATTATGTTGGGGAAATTGGAATAAGACCTGCAAAAAAATGAACCAAGACAACATCCTCACTCCATGTATGAAAATCAACTCAAAATGGATAAAGGACTTAGATGTAAGACCTGAAACCATAATATATATAGAGGAAAACCTAGGCAAAACCCTCCATGAAGTACAATTCAGAAATCCCTTTTTGGAAACATGTACAGATGGCAAAAACTGAAGGAAAATGTAAACAGATGGAACTACATCAAACTAAAAAACTTCCGTACAGCAAAAAAGACAACAGAAGAAAATAAAAGAAGCCCAGACAAATGGGAAAAAATTTTTACCTTCCACAAGAGTGATAAGGGCTTAATAACACAGATCCATAATGAACTTACACAACTAAACAAAAACAAAACAAGAAGCCCAATCAAAAAATGGGGAGAAGAACTAAAAAGACACTTCTCCAAAGAGGAAATACAAATGGCCAACAGTCACATGAAAAACTGCTCAACGTCACTGGCAATCAGAGAAATGCAAATCAAAACCACAATGAGCTACCACCTTACACCAGTAAGAATGGCCCACATCAAAGAAACAGGTAACAATAAGTGCTGGCAAGAATGTGGAGAGAAAGGAACACTCTTACACTGCTGGTGGGAATGTAAACTGGTCCAGCCACTATGGAAAGCAGTGTGGAGGATGCTCAAGTTAATGAAAATGGAACTAACATTTGACCCAGCAATCACTCTTCTGGGAATCTACCCAAATGAGACCTCAATGTGGGTACAAAAAGACACCTGTGCTCAGGTGTTCATTGCAGCACTGTTTATAATTGCAAGGACATGGAAGCAACCCAAATGTCCCAAAACAGATGAATGGTTCAAGAAGATGTGGTATATATACACAATGGAGTATTGCCCATCACTTAAAAATGACAAATCTGATGAATTTATTGAAACTTGGATGTACCTAGAAGAAATCATACTAGCAGAAACGAGTCAGAAAGAAAAAGACAGAATCCAAATGGTTTCACTAATATATGGACAACCAAATGAAAATACACAATGGGAGGGTGGGGACCAGCTGGAATGATCAGGGAGGGGAGGTGGTGGTTGTCCCCGGGAAATTAAATGGAGATTAAATTGATGTGACATATAAAAATAATAATAAGAATAAAATTTATTACAAACTATAATTACCATCATATAAAGAACAAAAGAAATGTACTTTCCAGATTTTTTTTTTGTCATGTTTTGCATAGATTAATTTTTTCCCCGTGGATTCTATAAGTGAATTTTTATTGTGGTAAAAACATATTTAGCATAGATTTAACCATTTTAAATAAAATTCAGTGGTAATAGATACACTCACATTGTTGTATAACTCACTACCATCTGCCTCTAGAACTTCATTTAATCTTCCCACACAAGAAAAAATGAATGTGTTAAACTACATTACAATTCCATCCCTGGTTTCCTTCTGACAATTCTATTTCTATACCTATGAATTATTTTTTTGATATGTAATGTAAGTGAAATAATATATTCTCTTGCATCCTGTTCATTTCACTGGGCACAGTGGTTTTAAGGTTCATCCAGACTTACAATGTATTAGAATTTCATTTGATTTTAAAGCTAGATATTATTCTACTGCATGTGTAGACTACATTTTATTATCTATTCTTCTGTCAGTGAATATTTGGATTGTTTTTACTTTTTGGCTGTTGTGAATAGTGCTGCTTTGACTACTGGTATACAAATATCAATTTGAGTTCCTGTTTTCAATTCTATTGGAATTATACCCAGAAGTGGAATTGTTAGATCATTTGGTAATTCTATGTTTAAATTTTTAAGGAACTGCTCCACTGTTTTTCAAAAACACTTGTATCATTTTTTGTTTTCATCACCAATATGCAAAGGTTCTAATTTCTCCATATCCTCTCCAATTTTTTTTTTTCTCAGAGGCTGCCAGCTGAGACCGGACAGGACTCATGACTGAAATTAAAAAAACAAAAACAAACAAACAAACAAACAAAAAAACAGCTTCATTTTACTATCTTATTTGGCTTCAGAACACTGAAGACAGAACTAACATGAGAAATGTTCAGAGAGCAAAGAGCAGCTTCTCCATTCCCACAATATTTACCTTAAGAAACATTCCTTAGAAGTTACCAACAATGTATGGGTAAACCCTCTGGCCGCCATTATCTCACAAAAACTAATGTTTTACCCAAATTTTATTACCTTAGCTATTAGTCTTCCCTAGTTAATTAGTAGTAAAACATTCCCTTGGCCACCTTTTTTTCACCCTTGCCTAAATCCTATAAAAGCCCTAGTAATTTACCTTAAAGTTGCTACCAGCCTTGTTTCTGATAACCCACTGTCTTTGACTGTGTCAATCTCTCTCGCTCATCCTTTCTCGCAGCCCTGTGCCTGGCTCTTTACAATTTTTATTTTCTAAATACCATGCAAATAGGTGTAAAAACAGTACCTAATTGTGGTTTTGATTTGTATTTCCTTAATGATCAGTGATGCTGAATGTTTTCATCTGCTTATTGCCTATTTTATGTCTTCTTTGAAGAAATGTCTATTCAAGTCCTTTGTTCAGTATTGAATTGTTTGTTTTGCTGTTAAGTTGTAGGAGTTTCTTGTATTGACATCTTGATATCAATCCTTTTTAAATATATGATTTATGAATGTTTTTACTCATTCTGTAGATTGTTTTTTCATTCTTTTTAGATTTTTCATCGATATATAAAATTTTAAGTTTTGATGGATCATTTATTTTTGTTTCTTCATTTTTTGATTTTATTTTTTGATGCCATAGAAATCATAGCCAAATCCTATGTCATAAACTTTCCTCCCTCTGTTTTCTCCTAAAATTTTCATAATATTAACTCTTACATAGGTGTGTTTCATTGAATAATTTTTGTATGTTGAAATTCCTTGCATTCACAGAGGAACACATATTTTGTTCATGGGGTATAATTCTTTCATATGCTATTAAATTCACTTTGTTAGTATTTAGTTGAGAATTTGTACATAAATATTTATAATGGGTATTGGTCCATTATTTAGTTTTCTTGTAGTCCATTATTTAGTTTTCTTTGTATCTATACCATAATGATTCTGGACTTGAAGAATAAATTAAGATGTGTTCATTCCTCTTTAGATTCTGGAAGCATCTGAAAAGGATTGGTATCATTCCTGCTTTATTCATTTACTTTTGAACTACAAAATTTTTATTGAGGTTATGTTGATTTACAGTGCTATCTGTATTTAGGGGTTGAGATTCAAACTTCTTCATATGTCTACTGCCACACTGATACAGGGCAGTGACGCAGTTAAAAATTGTTGTGGTGCCAAAATACCACGGTGGGGAGAGTCTGAGAGAAAGACCCTTCACAAGAGAAAATGAGAAGCAGAAAGAGATGGTGTATAAAAAGGGAGGAGAAAAAAAAAGAAAGAAAAGGAAAGAGAGAGGATAATGGCGGACTGAGAGAACAGGCCCACATGACCTGCCAGGAGTAGCCCCCTGGAAGAGTGAGCTGGTGATGGCAAGAAGCCATGGTGACCAGCAGAAGAGTGGCTGTGTGGAGAATGTGGCACCACAGCAAGGTGACATAGTGAACTGTTACCTGGAGATAGCCAGGAATTTTGAAAGCTGATTTCTCCATCAACAATTGTGGAAAAATTTGAAGCACCTTGGAGAAGCAGAGCAGCTTGGAACACTGGAGAGAGTAGAAAGAAAAAGAAGATGCAGGAAAAAGACTGGAATTTGCAGAGTGCCTGCCTCAGGTTTGGATGGGCAAAGGGGTACCATCATGGACATGTGTCTTCGGGACCTTTGGGACTGAAAGTCGTGACTGGGGTAAGATAAGTGGCCACTTGTAGCTTTTTGTTTTCCCTGATAGATTTCTTTGCAAATAAAACACTGTTGTTAAACTGCATTTGTCTGGCAACTGCTCTGTATGGGTGATGTGAACCAGTGGCCTGTTGATGAAAAGTTTCTGCCCATTTTGGACCTGATATCAACACCACAATCTATTGGATTCCTTCTTCCCTGTGTTCCCATTGCCCATCCTTCCTGGTAGCTGCAATTATACATTTAGCTTTTTAAAGTTTGTTTTACTTTTTTTTGTATGTTCCTTTGTTTTATTTCTTTATCTTCCATTTACTAGTAAAATCATCTTGTATTTCTATTTCTCTTTCTACTTATCTCAGTTATTATACAATTCCCTTCAGTTTCTTCCATATCATCACACATGATACAATTAATCTTTATTTTTTAAATGTTGAGTAGCATAGCATTTTGCATATATACCATATCTGTAGCCCACCATTGGGTTCATTGAGTACTTAGGTTGTTTACGGAAATTATCTAGTGCTGCATATATATATATATATATATATATATATATATATATATATATATATATATATATATTTACCTCCCACTTCAAATTAATATTTTATATTTTCCCATCAATGTATAGTAGTGGAATTCTTGAGTCATATGGCAGATCCATCAAAAAATATTTTGAGAAACCTTTGTATTGTTTTCCATAGGAACTAGACAAGTCTGCATTCAAAAAGATAGTAAAAGAGATCTTTTTTCTTTACATCCCTGCCAACACTTGTTTCTGGTGTTTTCAAATGGGCCACTCTCATGGGTGAAAGGTGATATCTCTTTATAGTTCTGAATTGCATTTCCCTGATAATAAATCAGGGTAAGCATTGTTTCATATGTCCGTTGGCCATTTGTATGTCTTTATTGGAGAAGTGCCTATTTAACTTTTCTGCCCTATTTAATCCCTTTTTGCTATTTTTGAGTTGTATGAGTTTTTTTTTTTTAATGGATCATAGATATTAAGTTCTTATTGGATGAATGCTATACACCTAATTGCTCCAATTTAGTAAAAGATATTTTCTGTTCTTTTGTCTCCAGAAGACTCATCTGAGCTCCAGCAATAAACCATAGACTCAAAGGAAAAGGTTGGAGAACAATAAAAGCCTATGGTAGCTTAAAAAAGACAGGATAGCCATACATCTTTGAAATAAAATAGTTTTTTATATTATTTTTTAAATTTAAATAATTTAAATATATATATTTCACATCATTGTGATCCCTGGGGGTCACTCACCAACTCCCCTCCCTGGCCACTCCAGTTGGTCCCCTCCCCCAGTTGTGTACTTTTGTTTGGTTGTCCATATATTAGTGAAACAATTTGGTTCCTGTCTTTTTCCTTCTGACTTGTTTCTGCCAATATAATTTCTTCTAGGTACATCCATGTAACCAAAAAAATCATCAAATTTGTCATTTTTAATTGATGCATAATATTCCAGTGTGTGTGTGTGTGTGTGTGTGTGTGTGTGTGTGTATACTACATATTTTCCATCCAGTCCTCTGTCTTGGAGCATTTGGGTTTTTTCCAGGTCCTTGCAATTATAAATAGTGCTGCAATAATCATCTGAGCACAGGTGATCCTTTGTACCCACACTGAGGTCTCCTTTGTTTAGATTCCCAGAGGAGCGATTGCTGGGTCAAATGGTAGTTTCATTTCCATTAGTGTGAGGGTCCTCCACACTGCTTTCCATAATGGCTGAACCAGTTTACATTCTCACCAGCAGTGCAAAAATGTTCCTTTCCCTCCATATCCATGCCAGCTCTTGTTGTCTTTTTTTTGGATGTGGGCCATTCTAAGTGGTGTAAGGTGGTATCTCATTCTGGTTTTGATTTGCATTTCCATTACTGCTAATGACATTGAATAGTTTTTCATGTGCCTGAAGGCTATTTGGACTTCCTCTTTGGAGAAGTGTCTTTTTAGATCTTTTCCCCATTTTTTAACTGTTTTTTTTTTGCTTTGTTTTTGTTACGTTGTGTGAGTTTTTTGTGTATCTTTGTTATCAGACCCTTATCAGTTGTATGCAGGGCGAAAAATTTTTCCCATCGGTTGGGAGTCTTTTTATCTTTTTCTGTTGTCTCTTTTGCTGTACAGAAGCTTTTTAATTTGATGTAGTCCCAGCTGTTTATGTATTCCTTCAATTTCTGCCATTTATAGATGTGGCCAAAAATGGATTTCTGAATTGTAACTCATTAAGGGTTTTGCCCAGGTTTTCCTCTACGTATTTTATGGCTTCAGGTCCTACATCCAAGTCTTTTATCCATTATTATTATAATTATAATTATTATTATTATAAAGTTTATTCTGGTTGACAATTTAGGCCATAGACATGTACATGTAAATTCCATAAAAGGGATGAGTACGTGGAGGGTTAGGAGGGGTGGAGATGGGAGGGAGCGGTCAGGGAGGGAAGGTGGTGACTGGTCCCCAGGGAATACAAAGATGTGAAACATGTATATATAAAAAAATAAATTAAGAAAAAAAAGGAATCAGTACAATTTCTATGCTGGGGAGGAGCAGGTCCCCTGACTGCCTGGCACGATGCAGATGGCTCTCTTTTTCTTTCTCCATTCCCTAATAACCCTGTCCTTTTTTTTTCTCTTTTTTAAATTTAATTAAAATTTTTTTAAATTTGCATATATATGTATATTTATATTTATATTACATTATTTCATAATTGTGTACCCCGAGGCTTTCCCACTTCACTAACATTTGTTAACCATCTTGATCTTTTGTGCTCTTCACCACCCCTGCCTTCTCCCCCTCCTCCTCTCTTGCTCCATGTTTCAGTCCCATTGGTTGTTTTCATTCTTTTCTCATTTGTTTGTTTTTCCCTATATCCATCAGATAAGTGAGACCATCCTGTACTCCTCTTTTTCTTTTTGACTTATTTCTGCTAATATGAGTCTATTTTCAACCAGGTGCTTGCACATGACATGTCTTTGTCCTCCTTGATTGATGCGTAGGATTTCAACATGTATATGTACCACATTTTTTTAGCCAATCATCTGTTTTGGGGCATTTGGTTTGTTTCCAAATCTTGGCAATTGTAAACAGAGCTGCAATGAACATGCACATACAGGTGTCCTTTTGAATTAATGTTTTCATATCCTCTGGGTAGATTCCTAGTAGTGGGATTGCTAGGTCAAATGCTAAGTCCACTTTCAATTGTTTGAGGTCCTCCACACAGTCTTCCATAGTGACTGGACCAGTTTGCATTTCCACCAACAGTGTAAGAGAGATTTTTTTTCTCCACATCCGCAACAACATTTGTTGTTGTCTGTTTTATTTATATGGGCCATTCTTACTAGTGTAAGATGGTATCTCAGTGTGGTTTCAATTTGCGTTTCCCTGATTATTAGTGATGTGGAGCATTTTTTTCATATGCCTATTAGCCATCTGTATCTCCTCTTTGGTGAAGTCTCTTTTTAGTTTTTCTCCCCATTTTTTGAGTGGGTTTTTTGCTTTGTTTTTGTTGAGCTGGAGGAGCTCTTTGTGGATCTTTGTTATCAGACGCTTGTCACTTGTCTGGAGGGCAACAGCTTTCTCCCAGTCTGTTGGGTTTCTTTTTGTTTTGTTTATTGTCTCTTTTGCTGAACAGAAACTTTTTAGTTTGATATAGCCCCAGCTGTTTATGTTTTCCTTCATTTTTTTGCTGGTTATATTTGTTTCCCCAAATGGATTTCTGAGGTGAAATTCATGAAGGGTTTTTCCCAGGTTTTCTTCTATGTATTTTATGGTTGGTGGTGTCACTTCCAGGTCCTTTCTCCATTTTGAGTTAATTTTTGCACAGGGTGTGAAGGTGTTGTCCTCGTCCATTTTTTTTTTTTACAAGTTTTGATCCAGTTTTCCCAGCATCATTTACTGAAGAGGCTCTGCTTGATCCAGGGTATGTTTTTTGCCCCTTTGTCAAAGATTAGTTGACCTTATATGTGTGGTTTTATTTCTGGGTATTTGATTCTGATCCACTGGTCTGTTTGTCTGTTTTTGTACCAGTACCATGCTGTTTTAAGTATTATGGCTTTGTGTAGTATAGTTTGAAGTCTGGAATAGTAATACCTCCGTTTTCTCTTCTGTTTGTCAAAAGGGCTATGGCTATTCAGGGTCTTTTGTTGTTCCATATGAATTTCAGTAATTTTTGTTTTATCTCTTTAAAATATGTCATTGGGATCTTTATTGGAATTGCATTGAATCTGTAGATTGCCTTTGGTAGTATGGCCATTTTGATAATGTTGATTTTTCTGATCCATGAATAGGGAATGTCTTTCCATTTTTTAACATCATCTTCTATTTCTTTTAAGAATGTTTTATAGTTTTCTTTGTATAGGTCTTTTACGTCTTTTGTTACATTAATTCCCAAGTATTTGATTTTCTTTGGTGCAATGGTAAATGGGATATTTTTTAAATTTCTTCTTCTTCTGATTGATTCTTTGCATATGTGAATGCTGTTGATTTTTGTGTGTTGATTTTGTTTCCAGCTACCTTACTGAATTGGTTTATTATTTCAGTCAGCTTTTCTGTCGATTTTTCTGGGTTCTCTACATAGAGTATCATATCATCTGCATATAATGATAACTTTACTTCTTGATTCCCTATTCGGATTCCTTTTATGTTATTCTCTTGCCTTATTGCCCTAGACTTCCAGAACTATGTTGAAAAGGAGTGGAGAGATTGGGCATCCTTGCTTGGTTCCGGACCTTAATTGGAATGGTTTCAGTCTTCCCCCATTGAGGATGATATTTACTGTGGGTCTGTCATATATAGATTTTATTATGTTGAGGTATGTTCCTTTTATACCAATTTTTTCCAGGGCTTTCATCATGAAAGAATGCTCAACTTCATTCAATGCTTTTTTCTGCATCTATTGATATGATCATACGGATTTTGTTTTTCTCTTTGTTGATATGGTGGATTATGTTGATTGATTTTTGGATGTTGAACCATCCTTGTGCCCCTGGGATGAATCCCAATTGGTCATGATAGATGATCCTTTTTATGTAATGTTGGATTTGGTTTACCAGAATTTTGTTTAGAATTTTTGCATCTGTGTTCATTAAGGAGATTGGTCTGTAGTTCTTTCTTTGCATTATCTTTATTTGGTTTTGGAATTAGTGTAATGTTTGCTTCATAGAAGGTATTGGGTAGCTTTCCTTCTCTCTCAATTTTTTGAAAGAGTTTTAATAGTACCGGTGTTAGTTCCTATTTGAATGTTTGGTAGAGTTTGTTTGTAAAACCATCTGGACCTGGGCTCTTGTTTTTAGGGAGATTTCTAATGAGTGCCTCAATTTCACTGCTTGTGACTGACCTGTTTAAGTTTTCTCTTTCTTCTTTGTTCAATTTTAGATGACTATATTGTTCTAGGAATTTGTCCATCTCTTCCAGGTTGCTGTATCTGTTTGTGTATAAATGTTTGTAGTAGTCTCTAATTATCTTTTGGATTTCTGCTGGGTCTGTTGTAATATCTCCCTTTTCATTTATAATCCTGTTTATTTGAGTTTTCTCTCTTCTTTTCTTTGTAAGCCTTGCAAGGGGTTTGTCAATTTTATTTATTTTTCAAAGAACCAGCTTTTGGTTTTGTTTATCTTCTTGATGGTCTTTTTGGTTTCTACTTAATACTGCTTTTGCTGCATCACACACATTTTGGAAGGTTGTGTCGTCATTGTCATTTGCCTCCATGTAGGTTTTAATTTTTTCTTTGGTTTCCTCTTTTACCCAGTGATTGGAGGTCTGTTGTTCAGTCTCCATGTAGTGTTTACTCTATTTTCTTTTCATTGTTGATTTCCATATTGATGCCTTTATGATTGGAGAAAAAGGTTGGTATTATTTTAATCTTTGTGTATTTGTTCAGGTTTGTGTTGTGGCTTAATATATGATCAATTTTAGAGAATGAACTGTGTGCATTTGAAAAGAAAGTGTATTCTTTTCCTTAGGGTTACAGTGTCCTGTATATATCTATTAGGTCCATTTGGTCTAGATCTTCCTTTCAAGCTTCTGTGTCTTTGTGTAGTTGCTGTTTTGTTGATATATCTTTTGTTGATCTGTCTTTTGTATGTTAAAATCTCCTACCACACATGTATTCTCACCAATATTTGATTTCAGTTCTACTAGTAGTTATTTTATGAATTTTTATGTTTCTTTTCTTTACGGAATCTGACATATCTTTGAGCTTGTCTTCAATCCTCTTACTTTGTTTCTCTCTTTTACTTTCTTTGTCCTCTCTGTTGCTGTATCCTCAAGTGTGCTTATTTGTTCTTCTATTTTATCTAATCTGCTTCCATGACCTTTCTGTGCATTTTTGAGCTCATCTATTGCAACCCTTAAATATTTAATCTGTTTCAATTTCAATTTTAGGGATTCATTTTCATTCTTCAGTTCTTTGATTATGTTATACATATTGATGCTTTCTTTTTTATATATTTGTACTTCTTCCCTTAGTGCATTAAATTCTTCTATCATACTGTTGTCATTTTTTTTCTAATTCTTCTCTTAATTGTTGGAGTACATTTAACATGTTGATGCTGGAATCTTTTTCTGAGATACACGTCATTTCTTCAGTGTTTTCTTGGTGTTTTCTGGAGATTGTCTTTTCTTTGTTGGTGATGGATTATTTCCTGTAGAGTTTGCTTGCATATCTAAAGTTTTTCTCTTTACTCTGTTTTGCTTTATAACTTGTTCTACATATTTAGAAACCATGGATCTTGTGTTGGTTGGCATGTTGATGGGAATGTTTTCCAAGTTGAAAGTAGATTGGTAGTTTAGTTTAGTAATTTGTGCTGGTGCCAATTGCAGTGCCGGTGCCAGTGATGTCCGGCATCTCACTTGGGTGGGGGGAAGGTTGGGTGGGTTCCCTCAGGAACCTGGCTGCAGGGGCTGGCTCCAGGGATGATGGTGAAGGCAGCGCAGGAATTGGTCCCTCCCAGAGGCCACCTTTTATCCATTTTGAGTTAGTTTTTGTACATGATATGAGTGAGGTATCTTGGTTCATTTTTTTTTTTTTGGCATGCCTTGGTCCAGTTTTCCAACACCATTTATTGAAGAGGCTGTCCTTGTTCCAATGTAAGTTTATCACTCCTTTGTCAAAGATTAGTTGACTATGTATGTGTGCCTTTATTCCAAGGGATTCAGTTGTGTTCTATTGTTCTGATTGTTCTTGTACCAGTACCAAGCTGTATTAATTGTTTTGGCTTTGTAGTATACTGTGGTCTGGAATAGTATTACCTCCATTTTCCCTTTTTCTGGGTAGGAGGTTTTTTGATAATCAAGGTCTTTTGTTATTCCATATAAATTTCTGTAATTTTTGTTCTATCTCTTTGAAGAATGTTGTTGGAATTTTTTATAGTGATTGCATTGAATCTGTAGATTGCTTTTGATATGATGGCTATTTTGATGATGTTAATTTTTCCAATCCATGAGCGGGGAATGCCTTTCCATTTCCTTATTTCTGCTTCTATCTCTTTTAGCAGCATTTTGAAGTTCTCTTTGTATAGTACTTTCACATGTTTTGTTAGTTTTATCCCCATGTATTTTATTTTTTCAGTGCAATGATGAATGGGATGGTTTTTTAAAAAATTTCTTCTTCTGCTTGACATTTTGTATATGAGAAAGCTTCTGTCTTCTCTGTGTTGATTTTGTAACTGACTACTTTACTGAACTGGTTTATTGTTTCAAGAAGTTTTTCTTGGATTTTTTTTATTCTCTATATAATCATACCGTCTGCATATAATGAGAACTTCAGTTCTTCTTTCCTTTTTTTGCTCCTTTTATGTCTTTCTCTTGTCTTATTGCCCTTGCTAGAACTTCCAGTACAATGTTAAAAAGTGGAGAGAGGGGGCATCCTTGCCTGGTTCCAGATCTTAATTGGAACGATTTTAGTTTTTCCCTGTTTAAGATGATGTTTGCTGTAGATTTGTCATAGATGGCTTTTATTATGTTGAGATATGTTCCTTTTATCCCCAAAGTTTCAAGAGCTTTTACCATAAAT
The DNA here is from genome assembly GCA_004024945.1 of Uropsilus gracilis. NCBI lineage: Eukaryota > Metazoa > Chordata > Mammalia > Eulipotyphla > Talpidae > Uropsilus > Uropsilus gracilis. The sequence continues at coordinate 49,669 of PVHY01008599.1, forward strand.
AGTTGTTGAACTTTTTCAAATGCTTTGAAAAAGCATCTATTGATATGACCATATGGTTTTTGGTTTTCTCCTTGTTGATGTGGTGGATTATATTAATTGATTTTTGAATGTTGAATGATCGCTGTGCCCCTGAGATAAATCCCACTTGGTCATGGTGAATAATGCTTTTTATACATCATTGGATTCAATTTGCCAGGATTTTATTTAAAATTTTTGCATCTGTGTTCCTTAGGGAAATCGGTCTATAGTTTTCTTTCTTTGTGCCATCTTTATTTGGTTTTGGTATGAAAGTGATATTTGCTTTATCGAATGTGTTTGGCAGTTTTCCTTCTTTCTCAATTTTTTGGAAAAGCTTTAGTAGTGCAGTGTTATTTCCTCTTTGAATGTCTGGTAGAATTAATTTGTGAAGCCATCTGGTACTGAGCTTTTGTTTTTAGACAGAGTTTTGATGAAAACGACATTGATGAAAATACATATGTGGTTGGTATATTTCAATACACCACTTTCACCAAAGGACAGATCAACAAGACTAAAACTAAACAAAGACACACAAGCCCTAAATGAAGATCTACACCATATAGAACTAATAGATTTCTACAGGATACTGCACCCCCAAAGAAAGGAATACACATTGTTTTCAAATGCACAAGGATCATTCTCAAAAATCAACCACATATTAGGACATAAGGCAAACATTAACAGATATAAAAAGACTAAAATAGTAACAACTTTTTTCTGCAATCATAAAGGCATTAAACTAGAAATTAATGAAAAGAAAGCAAGAAGAATGCCCAACACATGGAGACTGACTAAAATGTTACTAAATGAAGACTGGGTAACTGCAGAAATTAAAGATGAAATTAAAACCTTCTTTGAAACAAATGACAAAGCAGACGCAACATTCCCAAATGTCTGGGACTGAGCAAAAGCATTCTTAAGAGGAAGGTTCATAGCAATACAGGCTCATATCAAAAAACAAGAAAACAACCAAAGAAATAACCTAATCTCTCAACTTGAAGAACTAGAAAAGGAAAAACAAAACCCAAAACCCAGCAGAAGACAAGAAATAATAAAAATACAAGCAGAACAATCTAGATAGCAAAAAGACTATCAAGAAAATCAACAAAACCAAAAGTTGGTTCTTTGAAAAAATAATAATAAATTGATAAACCCTTTGCAAACCTCACAAAGAAGAAAGAACACTCAAATAAGCAGAATTACAAAGGAAAGAGGAAAAATTACAACAGACACATTAGAAATTCAAAGTTTAATCAGTGATTACTATGAAAACCTACATGCAGACAAATACAACAACCTGGAAGAGATGGACAGATTCTTGGAAAGATACAACCACCTAAAACTAAACAAAGAAGAAGTAGAGATCTTAAACAAACCAAACGCAAGCAGTGAAATTGAAGCAGTTATCAAACTTTACCTAAAATAATACAGTTTTCAAACCAAAAAAGGAAACGAGAGACAGGAATGAAATTTATCTAACTGTTAAGCTATCAATTTTATTTTAAATGTTTTGAAGACTTCACCAGTTAAGCCATCTTGTCCAGGGCATTTATTTGTTGGGAGATTTTTAGTTACAAGTTCAATTACCTTATAATTATAGGGATATTGAGATTTTTTTAATTTCTTCATGATTCACTCTTAGTGGTTAACATATTTTTAAGATTCTCCCATTTTGCCCGGAGTATTCATTTTTTTTGACATTTAATTGTTTATAAGTCTTAATTTTTTTTCTGTAAAGTTAGTTGAGATATCCCATCTTTTGTTTTTTATTTTGGTAGTTTGAATGTTCCCTTTTTACAGTTTTATTACAAATAATTGACTTATGTCACTGTGAAAGCTTACTGCGTGCAGTCCGTAGTTATGATATATAATATAAATCTACATATCATATATGTAGATATGTATAGTGGAAAGTTATATGTATAGTGGAAAAATTACAATCTTTTTCTTATATAAATGCATTAAAAAGAAAAGAATGAAGAAATAAAAAATAGAAAATTCTCTTTATGATGAAAACTCTTAGATTTATTAACTTAAATATTCCTCTAAACATTATAATGAAGTGTTAAGCTATCATGTTGTAAAATACAATTTTAGTATTTATTTATCTTGTATCTGGAAGTTTGTAGCTTTTGGGCACACACACTCCTTCAATTATCATTCTTCACAATTTTCACCTTTGATAACCAGCCACTGGTCTGATTAATTTTTCTGTTATTTTTGTTAGTTTTAGATTGCATATATATGTGAGATCATACAATGTTTGTTTTACTTTTTCTGACTTATTTCACTTAGCATAGTGCTGTTAAGATTCATTGATGTTGTCATAGATGGTAGAATTTACACATTTTTAATGAACGATTATATTCTATATGTGTGTGTGTGTACATTTGCACATATTCGTTAATCCATTGACAATCACTCAAATTTCCATTTCTTGGTTATTCTAAATAATGTATTTTGGTTTTTTGTGTGGAGTATTCTATATGTTTGTTAGACCCAATTGATTTATATCATTGTTCATGTGGTCTGTTCATTGTTGACATTTTGTCTAGTGCTTCCATACTGAAAATGCACTATTGAAGATGCCAATAATTATCATATCTATGATATGTTCTGTCTATATTTGTCAATGTTTTCTTTATATGTTTTTATAGTCTGATATTTGATTTCTTGTGGGTTTAATTGATATATCCTCCTAACAAAAACTATACTTTTTTAGTCTTATAATGAAATTTTTAATCTTAAAATGAATTTAGTCTTATGAGTTGATTTTAAGTCTTTTTTTTTTTTTCTGATGTTAGGACATCTATACCAGTACTCCCAGGTTACAATTGATATGACATTTTTTTCAATATCCTTTGCTTATAACCTATATGTCTCCTTGAATCCAATGTTAGTCAGGTTTAGGCAGCAATTAGTTAAATAATTTAAAGATAAAATCAATCAAGACACTACAAAAATAATTCATAGATTCTGGGAAAACTTTGTTGCCTACTAGATGGAATCAGGAGCTAAAAGGGGAGAGAGGGGGAAATTTGATAGTATTTAAGCTTTGATGGAGTGTGAGTGAAGTTTGTACAGTTGATGAGGTGTGAAGTGTACTCCTTAAATTGAATAATTTTAAGCAAATAAAAAATCAATCAAATTTGATAAAAAAAACCCCCAATCTGATAATAGATGCTTTTTGACTGGAAATTTTAACCCATTTAAAGTAATCATGAGAGTTCTTTTTTTTTTTTTCTCCAATACTGTTTTTAGTCTTATTGATATGGGCCTTTCTTACAGATTTCAGATGATATCTCATTGTGAAGTTTGTTTATTTTTGCATTTCCCTGATGATAAGAAATGACAAGTATTTTTTCATGTTCCTGTTGGCCATCTGCATGTATTCTTTGGAGAAGTGTCTATTTATCTTTTCTGCTCATTTTTTAAAATTGGATTATATGTTTTTTATCGTTGTTGTTGAGTTGCATGACTTTTTTGTAGACACTATTCTGTTTATAAGTTTCTTGTTATATGTATCTTCTCCCATTCAGCAGAATGTCTTTTTGTTTTTTTTTGCTGCTAGTTTATTTCCCTCATATACTGTTGGTGGGAATATAGACTGGTCCAGCTCTTATCAAAAATGTATGGAAATTTCACAAAACATTGAAAACAGATCTGGCATACAGTCTAGCATTTGTACCACTATATATCTACACAAAGAAAACAAAAGAACTAACAGAAAGGTATATGTCCATGCCTATGTTCATTGCAGCACTGTTTGCAATAGTCAAGCTATGGAAACAACTGAGTGCCCGGAGACAGATGAATAGATTATGAAGACATGTTATAACATACTGCTTCCCTATAAAAATGATATACTCTTGTCATTTGTAGTGACATGAATGAAAGTAGAATATAATTTCCTACACAAAGTCAGTCAGAAATAGAAAGGCAAATAATGTGTGATGTGTAATTTGTTGGATATGGAGAAATATAATGAAGGATCAGATGTAGAACTGAGGCTGCTAGAGAAGCAGGGTGAGGGGAAGAAAGGATAGCAAAGTGGTGAAGGTACAGACACAATTGTGTCCTACACTATGATGGAAGATAATGGGTTTATGTGTACTTAGTGTGATGTCATAATACACACCTGAAGGGTGAGTTCCTATGTCTCTAAGTCAAATGCAGTGTTGTAAACCAATGTTTCCTGTATTAAAACTAAATGAATAAAAACCTCAAAAATAATTACAATTGAGAAGGGATTACATTGTTTTTGTTATTTGTATATCTTATAGGTTTTATGCCTTCTTATTTCTTCCAGAGCTCCTAAAATGTCATATTAATACATTTTTAGTTGCTCTTTTATAGTGTTTCCATAGGGGAACGATGGATTGAAACTTCATAGTCTTGTCACTTAGCTCATGAAACCTCAAATTTAGATATTTAAAACTAGACTTCATATCTTGCGTTTTACACTAAGGAACAGAACAAACAGAACTTCTGGAGTACAAAAGATCAAGGAAAGGATTACTAGCCCATATTGATGAATATTTGGGGACTTTGTGGATAGATTTTAAGGCTTCTCTGAGTCACCCTGAATTTGTGAATCCAACATATTTATTTACTTCTGATTGTTTTTCACAGTAGGGAAAGTGCCCATAAATTTTATTATTAGATTCCTAGGGGAAATTTGGAAATATATTCAACTTTCATGATTATATAATGCATATTTCTGATGATCTCTAGTCCAAAAAGTACCAGAGAAATTCTATTAAAGCACAAATCCATTCATTATATATATGTAACATGTATATGTGTAGTTCATGTATACACACACATATATAATGTTTGTGAACCCAACAATCTAAAGTATACCCAAATGTAATCTTAAAACCAAAGATGAGAATACTTTAAAAAAGGGAAAATTACAAACAAGTACACATGTATACATACGGCGTACATTTTTGTTTCTTCTGTTAAGCCAGATTTCTACTCTCGCTGAGAGTGATCTAAACCACATTACAAGCCAGTCCAAGTTGAATTAGTCCTCATTCCCATTTCTTACTAAATTTTGAGCATCATTCTTACCTATTATCATTCCTTTCCTTTTTGGCTGTTAATCATTAAATCTTTCTGTATCTCTCATAGCTAAGCTATCTAGTTTATATTACTTTTCAAAGGATATGCCTTTATTAATCCTCTTTATGATAGATTTATAGTCTACATGATTTATTTTTCCAGTAATATATTGTTTATTTGTGATATTATCTGATATAATTTTTTAGTTACCTGAAAAACTGTGTTTCACCAGGGGAAAAATCTTACATTGTCAAAATATTAATATGGATGTAAAACAGTGGTACTTCATTAAAAAATATATGTATATATATAAAGCACACAAAGAGAAAGTTAATTTAACATCTTGATCCTATATGGTACAACATCTATTCAAGAGGAATCTAGAAATTTGTGGTTAGTCAATATTTATTTTTACCCCTATTTAATCTCTTTCCAAATACTGCTAATATTCCTAATATATGCTTCCTATTTTCCTCCTTCCTTGCTATCCTATTTCCCCATACAACTTATTTCAGTGTCTGGCTGCATTTCACATTCAGTCTCTGTTAGTCCTAAATCTCACTTGCAAAACCCTCTGTCAAAATGGAAATCTAATCCTGTTTCTGCTGTGCATACAACAACCCACCAATGATCTCATATACTGAGTAGGACAGCATTGTTTAACTAGTGTTCACTAGAATGTTAGCCTTGCTGCAAGACAAGGTCTGTATGAAAATGTGGCTAAACCAATCTAAGCAGTTCTTTAACTCTCAGAGCTCTTTACATACATACAAATGAACATTTTGGCTCTAAAGAGGATATCTTATAAAATTTTCAAATCCAAAAGAACATGACGCACCCCTTTTTTCATTGAGAAATGTTGAACAATTTATGTTTCAATTCAATCTTTTGAGAATCACTTCCCTAGAGATATTGCAAAGAATTTAATATGAGGTTTACCTAAAATCTCCATTCTTGATCCAGGAATTAGTTTCTGTTTTGATGCTGCCCATAATGATGTCTCATGATTAGATTGTATATGAAATTTCCTTTACAACATAGCCTAGGAATGTGGGGAAAATTAAGTCTGAGAGACAAAAATATTGACCCTGGAATTTCAACTGCTTATTCAATATATGTTTGGGTAAATTTATTCATTATCTTTGATGCTATTTTCCTAATCACCAAGTTTTATATGAAACCTATAACTCCTGACTGTGTTTATCTGCTTGTACTCTGTAATAGTGTATGGGCATACTAAGATAAGATTGTTTACAGAGAAAATTTTAAGTTGGGACCATGGTAATCATGAATTTTTGAGCATGATTTATCTTGTTTCTCTCTCCATATATATAGTCATGTGTGTGTGTGTGTATGACATGACATATATACTTTTTTCTTGGAAAAAATGTGTAGCTTTTCTTAGATTTTATTTTTATAATTTAGTTTGAGATCATATTGAGTAAACACAATCAGGTATTACTACCACAGTGGACTTAACAGTTGACACATATAATACCAATATAGACCATTGTGCCTCCTTCCCTCTTTGTTCTTTTCCTTCCGTGATCCCTTACACAACTTGGTGACTCATTTTAGCAGTTAGCTTTCAAGAGTAAATTTTTTTTAGCTTATCTTTATCTTACCTTATATTTCACATATTACTGACATCACCCCACCTGGTAGTTATCTTTCTTCTTATGCCTTATTTCACTTAGCATTATCCTTTCAAGCTGCATCTATGTTGCTGCAAATGGTATGAGTCTATCTTATTTGATCACTGTGCAGTATTCCATTGTAACCTATAAAACATCTTTATACACTCATCTCTTCTGGGGTAATTAAGTTGTTTTCATAGTTTAGCTATAATAAACAGTGCTATAGTAAATGTGGTAGTGCAAGTTTCCTTTCAAATTAGTGTTTTTAAATTTTTTGATAGATGCCTAGGACTGGATTACTGGGTTGAATGGCAGATCTTGTATGATTTTTGAGACACCTTGATACTACTTCCCATAAGACCTAGACCAGTATGCATTCCCACCAGCAGTGTAGGAAGGTTTCATTTTCTCCACATCCTCACCAATGCTTGTTGTTTCTGATCTTTTCTAATATGGCCATTCTCACAGTTGTGAGATGGTATTTGTTGTAGTGTTGACTTGAGTTTCTCTAATAAATGTGAACATTTTTTGCATGCCTACTGGCTGTTCAAATGTCTCCTTTGGGGAAGCGTCTGTTTAGTTCTTCTGTCCTATTTTTTAAAAACTTTTATTTATTTATTTATATATAAATTTCACAACATTGTAATCTCAAGGATTTGACCCCCCCCTCCCATCCCCCCTTTTCCCCCTGCTCAAAGTTGTGTGCTTCAGTTTGGTGCTTAGCTTGTTTTGACTTTCCTCAAGGCTTTTGTTTATTTTTTTCACTATATCCCATATATTAGTGAAACCATTTGGTTTCTGCCTTTTTCTTTATGGCTTGTTTCTGCTAATATGATTTCTTTTAAATACATCCATGTTGTTAAGAAATCGTCGAATTTGTCTTTAATTGATGAGTAATATTCCATCGTGTATATATACCACATTTTTTTTCATCCAGTCATCGTTTTGGGGCATTTAGGTTGTTTCCATGACCTTGCAATTATAAATTGTGCTGCAGTAAACATCCGGGTGCAGGTGTCCCTTTGTACCCACATTGAGGTCTCTTTTGGGTAGATTCCCAAAAGAGCAATTGCTGGGTCAAATGGTAGTTCCATTTTCATTAACTTGAGGGTCCTCTACACCACTTTCCATAGTGGTTGAACTAGTTTACATTCCCACCAGCAGTGTAGTAGTGTTCCTTTCTCTCCACATCCTCGCCAGCAATTCTTGTTGCCTGTTCTTTGAATGTGGGCCATTTTTACTGGTGTAAGGTGGTATCCTCATTGTGGTTTTGATTTGCATTTCCCTTATTACTAGCGATGTTGAGCAGTTTTTCATGTGCCTATTGGCCATTTGTATTTCCTTTTTGGAGAAGTGTCTTTTTAGTTCTTCTCCCCATTTTTTGATTGGGCTTTTTGTTTTGCTTTTGTTTAGTTGTGTGAGTTCCTTGTGGATCTTCGTTATTAAACCCTTGTCACTCATGTGGAAGGCAAAGATTTTTTCCCATTCAGTTGGGCATCTTTTAGTTTTTTCTGTTGTCTCTTTTGCTGTACAGAAGCTTTTTAGTTTGATGTAGTCCCATTTGTTTATGTTTTCCTTAGTTTTTTTGCCATCTGTAGATGTTTCCAGAAAGGGATTTCTGAACTGTAGTTCATGGAGAGTTTTGCCCAAGTTTTCCTCTATGTATGCTATGGTTTCAGGTCTGACCTCTAAGTCTTTTATCCATTTTGAGTTGATTTTTGTACATGGATTAAGGGAATTTTCTTGGTTCACTTTCTTGCATGGCTTAGTCCAATTTTCCCAGCACCATATTTTGAAGAGGCTATCTTTGTTCCAAGGTAACTTTTTCACACCTTTGTCGAAAATTAGTTGACTATATATGTGTGGTTTTATTTCAGGGCACTCAATTCTGTTCCATTGGTCTGACTGTCTGTTTTTGTACCAATACCATGCAGTTTTAATTATTATGGCTTTGTAGTATAGTTTGAAGTTTAGAATTGTAATACCTCCATTTTCTTTTTTTCTGGTAAGGAGGCTTTTTGATATACGGGGTCTTTTGTTATTCCATACGAATTTCAGTAATTTTTGTTCTATCTCTTTAAAAAATGTCATTGGGATTTTTATTGGGATTGCATTTGGTTGGATGGTCATTTTGATAATATTAATTCTTCCAATCCATGAACAGGGAATGTCTTTCCATTTCCTTATGTCTTCTATCTCTTTTAGGAGCGTTTTAAAATTTTCTTTAACATTTTTTGTTAGGATTATTCCCAAGGTTTTTTTTTTTTGGTGAGATGGTAAATGGGATGGATTTTCTGATTTCTTCTTCCTATGTTTGACTTTTTGCATATAGGAAAGCCACTGACTTCTGTGTTTTGATTTTGTATCCAGCTACCTTACTGAACTGGTTTATTATTTCAAGTAATCTTTCTGTGGATTTTTTTTGGGTTTCTATATAGAGAATCATGTCATCAGCATATAGTGATAACTTCAGTTCCTCTTTACCTTTGTATTCCTTTTATGTCTTTCTCTTGCCTTATTGCCCTAGCTAAAACTTCCAGTAGAATATTAAAGAGTAGTGGGGAGAGTGGGCATCCTTGCCTAGTTCCAGATCTCAACTAGAATGATTTTAGTTTTTCCCTGTTTAGGATGATATTTGCCATAGGTTTTTCATAGATGGCTTTCATTATGTTAAGGTAAATTCCTTTAATCCCTAATTTTTCAAGGGCTTTTATCATGAATGGATGTTGGTCTTTGTCAAATGTTTTCTATGCATCTATTGATATGATCATGTGGTTTTTGTTTTTCTCTTTGTTGATGTGGTGGTTTATGTTAATTGATTTCTGGATGTTGAACCATCCTTGTGCCCCTGGGATAATCCCACTTGGTCGTGGTGAATGATGCTTTAAATGCATCATTGGATTTGGTTTGCCAGGATTTTGTTTAAAATTTTTGCATTTGTGTTCATTAAGGAAATTGGTTTATAGTTTTCGTTCTTGGTGCTGGTTTTGATATGAGTGTGATGTTTGCTTCGTCAAATGTGTTTGGCAGTATTCCTTCTTTCTTAATTTTTTGGAAAAGCTTTAGTAGTTCAGGCATTATTTCATCTTTGAATGTCTGGTAGAATTCATTTGTAAAGCCAGCAGGTCCTGAGCTCTTGTTTTTAGGTAGAGTTTTGATGACTGCTTCAATTTCGCTGCTTGTGATTGGTTTATTTAGGTTGTCTATATCTTCTTTGTTTAATTTTGGGGAGCTGTATCTTTCTAAGAATCTATCCATCTCATCCAGGTTGCTGTATTTACTTCCATATAGTTGTTCATAGTAATCTCTTATTATCTTTTGGATTTCTTTTGTGTCTGTTGTAATTTCTCCTCTTTCATTTGTGATTCTGTGTACTAGGGTTTTCTCTCTTCTTTCCTTTGTGAGCTTTGCAAGGGGCTTACCAATTTTATTTATTTTTTCAAAGAACCAGCTTTTGGTTTTGTTAATCTTTTGGATAGTATTTTTGGCTTCTAGATTATTAATTTCTTCTTTTATTTTAGTTATTTCTTGTCTTCTGCTGGATTTTGGGTTTTTCTGTTGCTCTTTCTCTAATTTTTCAAGTTGGTAGATTAGGTTGTTTTTTTGGTTATTTTCTTGCTTTTTGATATGGGCCTGTATTGCTATGAACCTTCCTCTTAGACATGCTTTTCCTGCATCCCAGACATTTTGGAATGCTGTGTCTTCTTTGCCATTTGTTTCAAAGTAAGTTTTAATTTATTCTTTGATTTCTTCAGTTACCCATTCTTCCTTTAGAAGCATGTTTTTCAGTCGCCAAGTGTTAAGTGCTCTCTTGTTTCCTTTTCATTGTTGATTTCTAGTTTGATGCCCTTATGGTCTGAAAAAAAAGTTGGTATTATTTTAATCTTTGTGTATTTATTCATGTTTGCCTTGGGGCCTAGTATGTGGTCAACTTTAGAAAATGATCCATGTGCATTTGAGAAGAAGGTGTATTCTGTTCCTTGTGGATGTAACATCCTGTAGATATCTATTAGGCCCATTTTATCTAGGTCTTCTTTTAAGGCTTTTGTGTCCTTGTGTAGTTTTTGTTTTTTTGATCTGTCCTTTGTTGAGAGTGAGTGTTGAAGTCTCCTACTACATATGTGTTTTCATCTATATTTGTTTTCAGCTCTCTTAGTAGCTGTCTTATAAATCTTGGTGCTCCCTCATTTGGTGAGTATATGTTAATAATTGTTACGTCTTTTTGGTTTGTTGACCCTTGAACCATTAGGTAGTGGCCATCTTTGTCCTTTGTTACTTTTTTTATTTTGAAATCTG
>PVHY01008600.1:0-60677 GCA_004024945.1 Uropsilus gracilis
ACAAATTTGATGAATTTATGGAAACCTGGATGTACCTAGAAGAAATCATTCTAGCAGAAACGAGCCAGATAGAAAGGGACAGAAACCAAAAGGTTTCACTAATATATGGTCAACCAAATGAAACTGCACAAGGGGAAAATGGGGACCAGCTGGAGCAGGTGGGAAGGGGAGGTGGTGGGTGACCCCCAGGGACTGAAATGATGTGAAATATATATATAAATAAATAAATTAAATTTTAAAAAATCACATTTCAATGTAAGATTTTATAAGACCACTTACTAGATAATAAATGACTTGAATTTCAGAAATTATCTAAAAAATTCAAACTTAACTTACAGAAAAAGAGATCTGAACTGAGATTTGAAAGTAAGAGGAATAGGAGAAAGTGGAATTTATGAGGAGGAACAAAGAAATGTAAGTTCTTAGATTCAAAAGTGGTAATGTTCATTTCCAGAGACACTCAATGAACATTATTAGAAAGAAAATGTATACATATATACATGAGGCTCAACACTAAAACCACACTAAGTGGGTTTGTATCTTGTATCACCACTGCTTGCTATTTGGGAAAAGCTATTTTACATTAGAAAATTACTAACTCACTAAGTTGCAATATGTTCATTTGGATGATAGGTACAAATAGTAATTGCTTTGAAGGGCTTTTGTCAAGATTTAAGAACATGGCTGTTCAAACATATAAAACAATACCTCTCATAGTGGAGTCTACAAATTTTTCACCATTTTCCAGGAGAAAATACACTTGAGAAGAGGTTGAGACAAGATTTTAAAGAATATAGAATGTACAGGAGAAGATTTAGAAAAAAAACAGGTAAACTTTGCTGCACTATATAGTAGTACATTTAAAAAAAAAACCAATATTTTATGAAGCTAAATTTGACGTTTGATCACATTCCAGATTAAAAACAGTGAAAAAAGTTGAAAAAAACAGACAAGAAATTATTTAAATAATTAAGATCTAAGAAGTAATGATCTTTAGTCTTCATCAGAGCATGATGGCTAGAAAGAAAAACATACATGAAAAGAAATATTTGTAAAGATTTGCATGCAAGAAAATAAAAAACCAGGAGTGGCAATACTTAAGGATGTTAGAGTAAGAACTACTTAGTAGAGGTGAATATTGTTTCATTTTAACTAACGAAGTTGAAATAATGATAGAATGTTGTGTCAAGCAAGCTTTCCGCCAAAAAATATTCAAGTTATTAAGCAGATGAAAGAGTAAAAGTTGATAACTATATGCTTAAAAATAGTAGGGAGCAGTAGAGGAGCGAATGCTCCCAAAATGACTACCAGATTAAAACTAGCAAGCTATCTGCCCAGGTCACTATGACTGCTGCCACTGCGTGGGTACTGGGGCTACTGGAGCCTGCCAGCCCTACTCATAAGAGGACACTGGATGTAATGGCAACAGCATAAATTCCCAAATAGTTCAAAGGTCAAAGATTTAAAAGGCATGGCCAGAGCAAGAATACAAGAGCCCAATACATGTTATATAGACAACATAGTTGACTAAATTTTATGCAAACTCAAGTAAGATTGACCTGATATTTCAGGCAATAACTGGCAATGCTGTAAAGAACTGGCTCCAGTATGAGCAGCATGTTATGGAAGAAAAAGACAACTGGAGTTATTATTATGAATGTGACACTATTGAGAGAAACTTAGATTGCATTTTGTATTCTATGCTTTATCCTGGGATATGTAATTTTCCTTAAGAAGTTAAATACTAGACCATATTTTTCCCTCTCCCTCCAAAAAATTGAGAATTCTCAAGCCCTCAACTTATGTTGAGCTATACTCAAACATCAGGAAAACCACCTTTGCAAGGAACTTATTAAGAACAAGATCTGTGTGTCTCATGTGCATGCTTATGTATTTCCCAAGCATGATTTATTTCAGACCTAATTATGAGGAAAAACCTTGTTTTCCCTAAAGGACATATGGTTTCTTCAAAAAAAAAAAGCTGAGGTTATTTTATCCAAACACATTTCTCTCCTTTCTTTCTCTAAGTTCTTACTCCCCAAATGTTTCCATATGGCTTTTTAGTGAAATTCTCTGTAACTTTAAAAACGAAAGCGTTGGGGTGAAGGGTAAGAAAGATGGAATAGATACACGAAGATTGAGAGTAAGGTGAGGAATGGGTATGGGGGAGAAGAGAAGGAAAAGAAGGGAAAAAAAAGAAAAAGGAGAGGAAGAAAGTAGAAGAGAAAAAAGGGAGTGGGGAGAACCAAAGGGAGATAAAAATCTTCCTTTGGAAAAATGCCTCACCTTTCCAAAGAATCATAACACATTGTCTTTCAGTTGATTCTGCCCTGTTAAAAAATGATGATTCAACAATCAGGAGAAAGCAATTAAGAAATTTCACAAAGTCAAGTAATAGTAGCAACTACTATAGAAAAGATACACAAACTCTCCTTCTAACTTCTAATTGATTTGTCTTTCCACATGAAAAAACCATATGAAAAAACCTACAAGGACAATCCACAAATTTTCCATGCATGATAATTGGTAGAGAGGAATGAAAAGCAATTCTCTTTCCAGGTAGCATAGTAGAATATTGGCTGAATTAGGAATTGGCTGAATTGGAAGAATGAGTTGATGACTCCATATTAAGAATCTGGCACAGAGATTAAATCAACAAGCCTGTCAGTCATTGAAGGGGAATGTCTGAAGGGCTGACAAGGGAGGTTAGGAGAAAGAGATAGCAGATAATTTATTTCTTACCCCATAGTAGTTGCTGAACTCAGCTAATGTTAGAAAGCTTTCTAGGAGAAAAAGATGAGTGAAATGAAACTTGCAAGTCAGTTGAGTTCCAAGTCAAACTGATAAATGCCAAACCCAACTTGATATTTTCTTTTACCTTTATACAAAGCAACAGAAGTACACCAAATGAGGTTCATAATCCTTTTGAATTTTCCGTAGGATATATAACTATTATTTTCTATATTACAAACCATTTTAATGATTATCATGATAAAAGAAGGGAAAGTCTTTTTTCTCATGGAGCATATGACTCATGAAAGTAAATAGGAAGAATAAATGAGCTCTAATGTTACTCATGGAAATATTTTCCTTATTCTCACATCGGAGACTTTCTTTAGAAATTTAAGGCATGCTAATGGTTCACTGATCAATTGAAACTGGAATCCTGGGCCATGAACCTACACTTCAAATAATGCAAATATCTTAATAACATACTTTTATTCACAAGAGACTATGAATGCATGAAACTATTAATCCCAAATTTTGAACTAAGTGAAATGAGCAAAATAAGATATGGACAATTCACTGTGCTCATATTTGTAGTACTAAGTTCTGCATGTCAAAATAAATGAGGGGGAGGGAAGAAAAGAAACAGCAATTTACTAAGAGAAATGGTTTAAATAACTTTATTGACTTAATTTTTTTACCTAAAAAAAGACAAATGGACAGGTTGTCAGGTTTATGGCAGGTAAGCAGTTCATCAGAAATGGGAAATGAAGTCCTTATTGCTGATACTACTCTTTGTGGCTTTCTGGTGTTCATTACTATTAGTTACGTCATCATTATCTCACCTTATGTGAGACTGAAACTACCTTCAGGTTGGCCAGGGAGGTATGAAATGACATAGCAATTATAAATATATATTTAGGATTCTAAATCTATCTTGTTTTCTTAATTCTTTTATTTTAAAATCTCTACCAAGATTATAAGAATAAGTCATCTATATTAATGGTCATAGGTAAGGATGCAAAGTTTTAAGAAAAACAAAAGTCAAAGAAACTAATAGGAAAGAATATTTGCAGTCTAATTAAAAATTATAGTCACCAATTAAAAATTATAATTGCCAATAGTGTAAAGTCAATAAATTCTATAAGTGACAAACAGCTAAAAACTTAGACCCCCCACAGAGCTAGAAATCTTAAAGTATAGATAAAAAGGAAGGAAAAAAATATGACTCCATCAGATAAATCAAATATGTATTTAATCCCAGAAAGCGGAATTCTAGTTTCCTAATTTTAATTTTAAATTATATATAGAGACCTTAAATTAAAATATATTGAAGTAGTGATTAAAGTCCTTTGGGAAAATGAACAAAATCATGATTTACTTTAGGAAACCAGAGAAATTGAAAATTTAACTAAAAGAATAAAATTTTTATAGAAATATTTTGTTTCCAAGTTTCTTCAGAAAGTAATTATTCCTCTTGGAAGTAATGCAAGTTTATAGAATTCTTGTGAAGTAACTTGTGGATTTTATTGTACCCATTTTGGCATTTTTAATATTTTATGTCCTCTTCCCAAACTGTAATTCCTGCTTTCCATATCCCATTTTCAGCTCAAGAATATATATTGGAGGAGACCAAAAAAAAAAGTAAATTAAAAATCCTTTACAAATCTCCATTAACTGTCTTAGAGGGGGAGCTTGTATTTCATTGACTGTAGTTTATGCAAATAGGATCAGAGGAATTAACATATTGGAAGGAACTGACATTTGTCCTGATATATTGAATCGTTAGCATGACAGAATCACTTAAGCTGGATTCACTAACATCAGGTTTCCTCTCATTATTGACCTCTACAGAGTAGGCTCTGACAAGTGGAACTGCTGCAAAGTTCATTAATAATGTGGAATAAATCAATTGTTCAGGAAATACTGAAAATAGATGACACTGAACTCATACATTTTGCAAATTCAGCACAAATCCATCTCCACCAAGGACACAGAATCTCCTCATGTCCTTTTCTGATCTATCCATGGAAGTTGGTCTTCAAATCCCTCCATTCCATGAAGCAACATCTTTCAAAAAGAAATAGCTTTAGTCTGGAAAAAAATAGCATCAGAACATGGAATGAAAGAACATGGAAGCTTTCACAAGATTTACAAACATGATTTATAAGCAAGTGAGTGATTTAGTGTAGGGGCTTGAACTTGATTCATATTTATGGTTAATCCTTTAAATGTGTTGATTCTGTTGCTTTAGGTCCTGACTAACAAGAACTCAGCTAGTGTAGGGTAAAAGATATTGTTAGATATAGGGAAGGGTCAACAAATAGTTCAATCTATTTCTTAATATGCAAAGTCAGGTATTTCTAAGTCATGAAAAAACCCTTACTACTATAAGTATTGGACCTTACATCAATAGGCAAAAAAATGTCTTTTTTGTGGAATCTGTTTTTATAACTAGTGTCATGCTAATACTCTTCAAATAATTGTAATCACCTAAATAACATTGCTCCTTAGAAGTTTTAACTTAAATATGTCTGTATTGCAAATATCTTATAGCTGTGTGTTTCTGTATTATGCAGTATAAACAGCTTGTGTTAGTTTATGCTATAGGGCAAAAATAAAATGGATAAAGGAAATCCATAGAGAATACCAAATAATCTGATATTAGGCAATAGGTTTAACTTTTCACCCAACAAGTCTTAAATGGAAGCTCCTTTCCCTGATTGATTTTTCCCTTCCTCAGCTTTGCTTAATAGAAATGCTAATGGCAATGTAATAACTAAAAAGAAGCTAGAAAAAGGAAAAGTAAGAGAATCTACCAAAAGGAATAATCTACAAAGTAGGAAACTGATTTATTCAAATTCTTAAATTGATGAGTTATAGTTTATTTCTTTATACATTTCCTTTTTTTTTTCCTTTTCAGTTTATATGTTTTAAAATGAATTCCAACCAGCGATTCCATTAAGCTGGTTATTTGGACAGAGGCAGAGTGGATGGTGTTTATATAGAACCGAAAATGTCCTTGGCTGTTAAG
This sequence comes from Uropsilus gracilis, assembly GCA_004024945.1. Classification (NCBI taxonomy): domain Eukaryota; kingdom Metazoa; phylum Chordata; class Mammalia; order Eulipotyphla; family Talpidae; genus Uropsilus; species Uropsilus gracilis. The sequence goes on from PVHY01008600.1 coordinate 5,762, forward strand.
AGGTCTCCACTGGTTTCATTTTTAGTTTAAAAATTACATTATCTGTAAGGAATCATGTAACTCAGAACCTCTTTAATGGGATTAGCAGAAGTGCCAAAGTGTATGACTTTGAGGATCCCTCTGTGAGTGTGCCTCCCTCCCCCAACTCCCTACCCCTCAGCCTCCACCCCTGATCCTCAATGGCTTCCTTTTCTTCAGATGACCACATAAATGTCAGTTTTTCAGAGCGTTAATCCCAGACCAGCCTCCCTTATCATCACATTCTTTTTTACTTTTCCTTTCTAGTCTTTATCATAAATGTTGTGTTGACTCATTTGTCAGCTTCTTTTAACTTTTTTAGCCTCCACTGATTAGAATGTAAGTTCCATGAGGACAGAAATTTTGTCAATATTTTTCATCCTCATGACTGTCATATAGGTGTATGATAATAAATAATTGCTAAATGAATGAATAAAGAATGAGTACTACACAAAAGAAGATACAGCAAGATGGAAGAATGAAGATACCTTGACTCACATTTTTATAATCAAAGTATGCCTAAACAAAGACATGATCCCTGACTGACAAATAGGTGATTGCTGTGTGGGTCAAGAAAGTCACAGAAAGGGTAAGTAGATAATTTAACTGTGTCTGGAGCAATACTGTGGCAGGACAACCCATGAGAGGGAGAGGTGGCTGCCACACAAAGTATCTCAATTGTTGACTAAATCACACTTTAGAATTTGGGGATTAAGCTGAGAAGGGAGTATATTCAGTCATTCCCCAATCAAGGGTTTTAGAACCTTGGGGCTATCCTGGAGAGGGGATTGCATAGAGTCAGCACATAGAATAGAGAATATAACAGCAGAGAACTACAGGAAAAAGGATTGATAAACACGTGTTAAAACACAAGAACAGTAAATAGACACTTGCAAATGCTGATGCTATCCCACCAGATAGCAACAAAGAACCCTGAGCCATAGAGAAAAACATCTTCCACCAGTAAACTGGAGAACCTAAAGACATTGGACAGTTTTGGCAATTGCCAGGTGGGGTCTGTGTTAGTTGATGATGGTCAGCACAATCATAAGGCTCTCAACTGAGAATAGCTGGAAACTGCACCTATGGGGAGGATTAGACCAGATCACCCATATCCCTTTACAAAAGAGGGGATTATATGAAAACTGCAGCAATGTTTTGTGAAACATCTGCCTTACCCACACCAGCAGCAAAAACTGAAATAACCATCATTAACCAAAGCTTGAAGTCCTACATGCTAACAATAGGAACAAGTTTCTGTACTTTAAAGGAACAGAAAATAAATCCTACCTGTGACTCTAACTCAGACATAAGCTTCTCCTCACTTCCATACCTCAAACTACCTCTATAGCTCAAAAACAAGCTTAGAAGTTGAGGGTAGCACAAGGTTATTTGTGACAATTTTACTGAGGAGTTGGTCAAGAAGTGCAGACACTATGGATCCCCTCAACTCAATTCAGATATTTATAGCTCTTTCAGAAGCTTGTACTGCCAGTGATCATTGGAGGAAACATTTTAGTGTCTTGCTGTCCTGGCTTCTCTATACTACACCTTACCTGTGCTAGTATGTCAGTCATCTGGAAAAGGTACAGAGACTTTGTTTTATAAAACAATAGATACTGAAGTATCCTCGGTAAAAACCCCAACTACTTATAGGTATGCTATGCAATTTATCAAGACAAGAAAAGAAAGCTCCTTATTTCACCAGTAGAAATGAGGAAACAGAAGAAAATGCCACAAATACTGCAGCAAAGGTAGTAATGTAATGAATGAAACCAAGAGAAGTCTTAAAACAGCTGAACTGCTATTAATAGGAAACCCATCTTATTGACAAAAACAAGCACAGAGTTAAAATTAAAGACTGGTTACTGCAAGAAAATGAACAATACTTCTATCAGATAAAATTGATTTTCAGTTAAAAAAGATAATAAGAGACAAAGATGGACATTATATTATGATTAAAGACCTAGTACAACAAGCAGAGATAACATTTATAAACCTATATGTGGAAAAGATAGAACACCAAAATACATAAAGCAAATATTAGTAGATCTAGAAAGAGATTAAGAACACAATATTATTAGGGGAAATTATTCTTTTTGGGGGGGAGAGTGTTGCAGTTTAATAACATACAACCAAGGACAGCTTAATAAGACAGAGAAAAAAATAAGGAAATAATAGTCTTAAATGATGTTATAACAAAGAGTTTAATAAAATCTACTGAAAACCCTACCCAAAAAGGCAATTCTACATCTTTTTTCAAGAGCACATGGATCAGTCTCAACTGCAACACATGTTGGAATATGATTCAGTTGTCAACAAAACTATGAAGATATAAACCACAACAAGTAGTCTTTCTAGCCATAATGCCATAAAATTCGAATTACCATTAAAAACTTAAGTACTTGGAGATTAAATAATATACTGCTTAATAGCTAGTAGATTAAATAGTAAATAAAGGGAGGGAGGAGGAGAAGTGTACCAAAAACCATTTACTGAGGTTGTGATTTAATGAATATAAATACATACATACATACATACATACATAAAACATGCAAAAAAAATCAAATGAAACCAACAGTATAAGTGATCAGAATTATGGGATGCAGTAAAGCATATTTTAGAGGGAATGATAACTGCAATAATTGCAATAATTGCCATACAGGCCCACGTTAAGAAGCCAGAAAAATCTCAAATACACAACTTAATATTAAACCTTAGTCAACTTGAAAGTAGGAACAAATAATATCTGAACATAATAGAAGAAATGAAATTATGTGAAAGAGTAGAAATAAGTAGAAATCAAAAAGAATACAAATGATTAACAAACTTATTTTTCAAGAACTATAAACAAAATTAATAAGTCTCAGGTGGGGCTAACAAAGAGAAAAACAGAAAACATTAATAAACACAATCAAAATGAAAGCAAAAACTTACTACAGGTAATATAGAAATATAGCCTCTTAAGAGATTACTATGAACAACTATATGCTAAAAAATTCAATACTTTTGAAGAAATAAATCAATTTCTAGAATATAGCTTACCAAGACTAAATCAAGTAGAGACAGAGAAATTGAATAAACTTGTCACAATCATGAAAATTGTAATAACAATGTTCCCCCAAACAAAAACCCAGTACCAGTTTTATAAGCAAATTTTATCAATTCATTAAAGAAGAAATTATTCCCATCTTACTCAAACTATTCCTATAAATCCAAGAAGAAAAAATGCTCCTTAATGCATTTCATTATTCCAGCATTGCCCTAATACCCAAACCAGACAAGGATAGCCCAATAAAAGAAATACAGACTAATATTCTAAGTGAACAAATTTTTAAAATATACATATTTGCAACAATACATTTCAAAGTTCACACAATAATCAAGCAGATTTATTCCAGGGTTCTAGGATGGCTTTTATATATGCATGTGTGTATGTATGTGTGTGTGTGTATTTCCATGTACTCCACATGAAAATATGAAATGATAAAATCACATCATAATATGACTAGCTGCAGAGAAAATATCTGACAAGTTTCATAACTCATTTATGATAAAAACTGTTAAGAAAATGAGAATAGAAAGAACCTACTTCAACATAATAAACTCATACCCCAATTCTAAAACCAATGTTATATTTTAAACTGAAAACTTTTAAGATTAGAACAAGGCAAGAACTCAATTTTCAGTATTAAATATTTTATTTAATCTGATAACAGCAAGAAACAAAGGGAACCCTGTTTGGATAGGAAGTAAAAACATTATTTTCAGACATATATTCACAAACATATACTATGCAAAAAATCCTAAAGACTCCACTAAAAACTACGAGAAACAACAAGTGAGTAAAGCAAAGTAAGAACTTATAAAATTGACAAAAATTTATTGTATTTTTATATACAAATAATGAGTGAGGTGAAAAGGAAAGAAAAAATCCAATCGATAGATGCATTTAAAAAGTGAAATACCTAAGATTGACCTGACAAAGGAGATTTGGGATTTGTAGAATAAAAATCTCAAGAATATTAAAGGAGTTAGAAGAATCATAAAAATATAGAAAGATAGTACATGTTCATGGATGGGGAAATTATATGGTCAAAATGACTGTTCAACCAAAAGCAAAATATAGATTTAATGCAATATCCATTAAAATTCCAAAGATATTCTTCAAGAAAATAGAACAAAACATTAAAAATTATATAGAAACCATTGAAGACCACCAAATAACTAAAGCAATCCTTGGAAAAAAGGCAAAATACTGAGGCATCATACTATCTAATTATAGACTACACTGTGCAACAACAGCAATTAAAATAATATAGTACTGGAATAAAAATAGATACATATACAACAGAACAGAATCAAAAGCCCAGAAATAAATTTATGCTAATATCAACACTAACTTTTGACCCAACAATGGAAAAAGGAGATTTCTTTAACAAATTGTTCTGAAAAAAAATTGGATGTATGTTTTGTGTAAAAGAATGACCATGGGCTACTCTCTCATTACACAAAAATAAGCTCAAAAGAGACTAAAGTATTAAATATAAGACCCAAAATATTAAAATACACAGAAGAAAATATTAGCAATATGATTCATGATATCAATGCTATCAATGATTAAGATGTTTGTAGACTCAACTCCTACTGCAAGGGAAATAAAAGCAAAAAGTACATGATTAGGACTACTTCAGATTTAAGTCCTTACACAAAGAAAGAAAATATAAGTAGATAAAAAAAAAAAAAAACCCACTAACTTTCCTGCACTGTTGGTGGGAATGTAAACTGGTCAGTCTCCATGGAAAAGATATGGGGATTTCTGCCATATGATACTGTAATTGCACTTTTAGGTATCTATCAAAATTAGAAAACAAAAACCACTAATCTTAGAGATATATGCATTTAAACACAGTGAGTCTAAACCGAGAGTCTATGCATTTACGGGAAGACTACATAGAACTTTCTCTTAAATGAATCAAAATGTCCAATGCAAAAATATCAATACTAATATAGATCTAGAATTAATGCCTTCCTATAATTAATTAACAAGCATCAGTATGAAAAATAACACCAAAATATGAATACTGATATGTCAAATAATGAACATACTATTGTGTTATCCTATTTAGTGCTGAGACTAATAAATGATACTGAACTAAAAAATATTAATTAACTTGCTTCATATCACACAACTAATAGGTAAAAGAACAAGAGTTTAAACACAGATGGGACCCATGCTTTGCATGATTTTGTGAAGGACTACATATTTTGCAGTCTGTGTTATAGCATATGTGCTGGCCATGAAATCAGGTCTATTTGATTCTAAATGCAGTCCTTTTTTTAACTGCAAAGCCTTAGAATCAAATTAAGCCTTATAGCATAATCAAACACAGTGACAAATGACTCCACAAGTCTTTGCCAAAGACTGGCATTTCAGTTCTATTAGATCTTGAATACTTAATAATCAGATTGCTCTTTACTTCGGTTATATGATTTCAATTCCCCCACCTCCCTGACTCTCTGGTTTTCAAATTACAGATTTCATCAGGCCATCACAACATTATGAAAGTCATTAAGCATTTAAGTAAACAACTCTAATATATATCCCACAGTGCTAAAAATATCTCTTAATTTTTAGAATAAACAAAGCATAGTTTTAAATGGTTTTCTGATAGCACGCAACTAACATTAAGTAAGATTTTTATAAATTAATTTTCATTCACTCACTTAAGAGTTAGTTTGTTCACTATGCCAGATAGTCTATGAAAATACTCACTTATAACTTAACTAACTTTAAATGCAGCTGGAAAATTCTGTAATTGGGCAATCACAATATATTTGAGGTGACTTTTACCATCTCATTATATTCTTTCCAGTGGTTCATCTTTCTTTGTTCTATTGATTACTTTTGTTAGCATCTTCTTAACTGATTGCTAATACCTGCTGGAGACAGTAAACACTACAAACTATATCAGATACTTCTCTGCATAATCAAAAGGCAAGTAATATAAGATGCAATGGAGGTCAGGTCATCTGATACCTCCATTCCCAAGGAAGGTGATGTTTGTGATGGTTTTCTGGAAAAGGTATATCTAGCATCCTTTTATCCTAACACACCTAAACATCAAGATCTTAGTAAAGTCCCCGCTGCTCAAACTCTGCCACTAAGTATTTTTCTCAGGAAGTCATGACTGTCCACCCACCCTACCTTGCTCCCAAAAGGAATTATAAAGTAAATTAGAGCCTCTGCCAAGTATAAGAAATAAGATGTTTTGAAACCCTAAATCTAGTAATAGATGGCTTCCATTCTTTGAAAAGTTAAATATGATTTAAATAGAAAAGCAATAATCTACATGTAAAACATAGGTATGATGTGCTAGGAACTAGTGCCTCCCATATATTTAATTTCATTAATCTTCACTTTCATCTATATTAGAACCTAACATGTGGGTTAATTTTCCTCTCTACTCTTTAATGGAGAAAGGAGATAAAAACCTAGAGAAAAAAAACTGAAATCCTTGAAAATCAGTTGACAGTTAAAGAGTACTTATAATGTGTCAGGCCCCTACTTTAAAGGTGTTAATGCCCTTTACCTTCATATTACCATTTCCATTTTGCAGGAGACAAAACAAAAGTAAAACAAGTGACTAACAGAGGAAATGTGTTAGGTGATCATTTCTATCATTCAAATAGCAAATCCAACCAGATTAATAATTTATCTATAAAAGAAATATAACTTTAGAGTATATTAGATGGCAGCACATCTTAATAATCCTGATCATAACTACTACTAAATAACTGTATATTCAAATAAGCTTTCCAGAGCTAAGTAAGCATTTGGAGCTAGGTAAGCATTTTCAGATTGTAGAGTTAGGTAAGCATTTTCTTACCTAGCTCTACAATCTGACCCTCAGCCCCATATAGGTAATCACTCCCTCTTCTGTGCTTCACAACTCTTACATTGATACACTTTTATTGTGAAAGTCTGAGACAGTAAGTTTTCTAATCTTGATTCGCTACTTCCCATTGGGACTCTGACTTTTCTAGGTCAAGATTGTATCTCATTCAGTTCTCTCTTCCCAGTATCTTGGAAGAGAAACAAATAAACTTATAACCAAAAAGTTAATATATATAATTACCAAAACTTTCCATCACTTCAGGAAAAAAAAATCTAAGTTGATACATTCAGAATCTCACAGTGTTTAGATTTCAAGCCAGATTTCAATAATCTCAGAATATACCTTTTTATTTATTCCTTCATCAAACATTTTAGTTTTTATCAGATACTCTACACTGTCTTATGCTCTAGAATTATAAACAATAATAAGATATTCCTTAACCTAAAAGCATTTGACAGTCTAGCAAGTAACATAGACTTACAAAAAAAGTTATATATTAATAGTAGAGTCCAGACAAATGATTCACCATTTGCCTACATTTGTGTTTGGGAGACAGGCAGAGCTGACCAGGATCAGTGTGGGAGAGAAATAGTCTATTCAGTAATTCTAGACAAGTACTTGCTCATCAGCTCGTTAGGAACATTTGCAAGCAGATGAAGTAAAGAAAGCCAAAGAATTGTGGGTACTATTTGAGGGTTCAGGGAGCTGGCAATAGTATGGGTGATTGTGGTACCAACTGAAGCAAATTGAGAAATAGGCTGGGTGAAGTGTTCAGTCACTCTTTCTCGATGAATCAACCTTGAGTAAAGCCAAGGGACAAAATTTTTCACTGGTATCCTTTGGCAAACTGTATAGAATATAAACTCCTTACTATATGGACCAAGGACTTGCCATCTTCATTAATTCTTGGTGTTCTGTTCTAAGTACTCAGTGACTTGTGATTCCCTTTGTAGCCATTCCCTTTGTATATATATTTTTTTACCTTTGCATATAATTATTGCCTTGATTTTTTGCCTTTGTATATAATTATTTCCCTGATTGTCCGCCAAACCCAGAATTCTCAACCTGGTGACTTGTGAGTATACAGCTTATGATCAAGCTTTGGTCTACAAACAGCTTAATGTTTTTAATTATTTTCCAATATTTTAAATTTTGCTTATTTAATGGGGGAGGAGGAGTGTGATTTCTGGCTCCTCTGAGGAAAAATAAAAGGAACATTTAGCTATCATTGCTGAAAATAGTAGGTTGGAATCTTGATCTCACCCTGTTAGCTCTTGAACACTGAGACAATGCATAAATCTCCATTGATAAGACCACTTGAACTATGCAAAGTGTTATAAGTACCATGGACACTGGATGTCAATTTTTCAGTCCTGACATGCTACTTCAGGGCAATCTAATCTTAGACTAGCTGCTCAATCTTTTTGTGCCTCAGTTTCCTCAGTAGTAAAATCAAGATAATAATGGTAGCAAATTAGTGAAAATTACATGAATTTATACAAATAAAATGCCAAGTTCAATAAATGTTTGATACTAAATTACAGTTTGGTTGTTTTTAAAAGGGTCTTTATCAATTTACATTGTGTTTCTGCTTACTCTAGGATTATGTACCCCCTGCTTATTCAAATCCTACTGCTTTTTTTCTTAATCACCCCTGAAATTATTTATCCTGACTCAGATTTTCCCCCAAGGACATACAATGAGGGAAGGGTGGTCACAGACCCCTCAGGTCAATCTATTCCTCAACCTTCTCTCCCCGGGGACTCTCTAACCCTGCTCTTCACTAACCTTGGCCTTTCAAGCATAGGTGTCCTGTCCTTGTCAGCTCCCAACATGGGGCCTCGAGGGCTCCCTACTGTCAGCTAGAGTTCCATGCTCTTGGACTGGGGCTGGGCCTGGCCCTGGTTCTGGTGCCCAGTCTGTAAGTCTGTAGTTCTCATTTCTTTCCCACCCAACCAGTGGGAACTCTGGGTAGATTCCAGAACAGTAGTGCTCCCATCCTGAGGGAGGACTCCAGGACCCCACATTGGGTTGAAAGGATAAGCCTCTCTGCCCAAGCTCTCCTTGAACCCTCTTCCTCAGGTGCAGGCAGCCCTGGGGGTTCCCAGACCAACCTGCTGTTCTTTTAATAATCAAAGACCATTTTTACTGAGCATTGTGTAAGTACCCCTGAGTGTGCCCCATGTTTGTTCAGGTATATGCCCACCTTTCCCATCAGAGAGTTTCATGGGAATATGGGCTATGTCATCTTACTTTATTTTCATTTTAATCTCCTGCTCCAAGCACAGTGCCAGCTACATAAAAACTGCACAATAAATGTCACTGAATCTATGCTAATCTCTCCTGCTCTAAATACCTTAAAGCACTTATATATAGTTTGATCAAGTAATTTATCCTTATTTGTCTGGAGCTTTATAATAGAACTTGAGTCATCTATTGTATATGAGTCTTGGTCCTCGGCTTCCTTGTGCCTGGATTCAGGGCCTTAACTGCCTTTCCTTTGAATTATGCCTCCACAGATTGCAGATTAGTGTTCTCCTACTTGGATACAGACACACCTTCTATACATGCTACACACAGTGGAACTGTAAATCTTAACTGGTGACCACAGCAGACCTTAAGGAGCTAACCTTATCCTGTATTGTGCCATGGAATCCAGAAACAGATAGAGGATAAGAATAGAGTTCTTCAGTTACTGCTCTTTTTTTAACTTTCTCTCTTCTATTATCTCTACACCATCTACCAGGAATGAGAGAAAGGACATGAAAAAAATTATCTGTCTTTTCAAGGTTCTGAAAGTAGTCAGAGATCATAAGAAACAGGAGAGAGGGTGAGGAAGTTAACATTTATTGAGTTATAAGTGTATATATATTACACATCACCTTCCTGATATCTAATTTTCCAAAATCATTTTAGAAAGTATAGAAGGTAGATATATTTTGTGCTCCAGCAGCTTATATTTTTTCATCAAAGCCATTGCCTGTAAGAGTTAGAAGCAGGTATAGGGACAGTTTTGCTACTCCTCAATGTAAATGTTCTCTTCTGATTAATCCACACTATCCCAGGACAAAGGGCCAAAAAAGGACAGGCTTAGCTAACCTTCCGGGTATGGAAGACAATCTACTATATCCAGTAGAGGGGAAATGAGTAAAAGTGACACAGAAACTAGAAGTTAATTGTGTAGCACTATTCAAAATATAATCACTAAAGATAAGCAAAGAGTTGGAAAACTGGAAAAAAAATCTTCACATGTGAACGCCATTGATCTGTTTTTTTTTTAACTTACAACATGATCTTGTTTCTTTTTTTTTAACTAATTTATTTATATATAAATTTTACATCTCTATGATCTCTGGGGTTACTCCCACTTCCCTGACCATTCCCACTCTGTCCCATCCCCCCCAGGTTGTGTACTTCAATTTGGTTGTTGGCTTGTTTTGTCTTTTCTTCATGAATTTTTGTTTACCTTTCCCATATCCCATATAGTAGTGAAACCATTTGGTTTCTGTTTTTTCTTTTTGACTTGTTTCTGCTAATATGAATTCTTCTAAGTCCATCCATGTTATCATAAACTCGTCCAATTTGTCATTTTTAATTGATGAGTAATATTCCATTGTGTATACATACCACATCTTTTTCATCCAGTCATCTGTTTTGAGACATTTTGGTTGCTTCCATGTCCTTGCAATTATAAATAGTGCTGCAATAACACATCCGAGTACAGGTGTCCCTTTGTAACCACATTGAAGTCTCCTTTGGGTAAATTCCCAGGAGAGCAATTGCTGGGTCAAATGGTAGTTCCATTTTCATTAGTTTGAGGGTCCTCCATACAGCTTTCCATAGAGGTTGTTTTTCCATTTTACTCAGCATGGATACACAATTCTCTTCTAGTCTTTAACATGGAAAGATCTGGAATAACTGAAGGATGGATAAGAAACAACACAAGCAAACGTGTGGGTACAACGAGTGGAAGGGCCTAGCAGACATTTCCTCCCTTTGCAAAACACAGAAGAATTAGAAAGATTTCCTCAAATGATTTCCCAAATGATATTAACTCGTTGTGCTACATTATTACTAATTTTTGAATGGCTCATTTCTAGTTTTTCTGATTCTTTCTTAAACAGGGGAAACATATAGCTGGTGATGTGCCCTCCTCTCTATCTCAGAGACCTATTGGGGCATGTGTCACTTTTCAAGTTAAATCAAATACCTGTGTCCTGTAAGATCTGTGCATTCCAGTTAGAGATCTGGTTCATGAGTCCATCAGTGTGCTTTAGGAAATTGCTTCAACACTACCACCTTTTGAAAATGAAGTTCAATCAATGAATTAAAAAAAAAAAAAAACCAAACCATATTGATGCAAAATGTGTACTAGAGGGTATGCTAAGTGCACATCTATCACAGGTTATCTCACTTAATTGTCATGATATTCCTAAGGGTTAGAACTATTATATCCTATGTCATAAATGAGGAATCTGAGGAATAGAGATATTCAGAAGCTTATTGAAGGTCATAAAATGAGGAAGTACATGGGGATGAGAGGATGTTCTTATCATTTGAACATGATTGCTGAGTCAACCTCCACTGTTAACTGAAATCATTGCTGTGAGGTTAAGCTTCTCAGACAAAAATTTTGAACATGGGACTTTGGAGCTATGTTCCCTAAATCACAAATAGATAAATCAGTTGGGAAGGTTAAATAATCAGACCTTCACTTTTAATAGTTTATCCTGACTTATTCTAGGATGGTTATGATTATTTGAAAGGAGACCTTCTAATCAAGGTCAGCTCTCAATCCCAATGAAGCCACAAGGACATGGTTACATAACTTTAGCCAGAAGTTGAAAATGAAGTTCAATTAATGCATACAAAATTGAATCTGTGAACTGGTCATGAGCCAACACAAGTGGATGCTGTCTAAGTTGGCCCCTAACTTTGCTATCCCCGTAGTTAATACAGGTTAAAGTTATGACTTTATGGAAGCTTGTAAAGAGTTGCAGAAGTTTGGACAGCATTAATAAGCAGGTCATGAGTGGATGATGTGGCACACACAAACCAGGAGTAGCAGAAAGTTGTTAATAACTATAATTTGCTACTGAAAGGTCAAAGAGAAATACTAGCCCTAGAGCCCAGTAAATACTAGAGCTATGGAGGTGAATTGGTCTCCTAATGAAAGCAGCAACCCATGCATCCACTGCCTGGAAATAGATGCAAGCCTGAGTGTACAGGGGAAAATTGCCTTGACCTCTCTCTCTTCTGCCTTCCTGTGTCTCACCAGCATATCCCATTGGCCAAGAAAAACAGAAACTAGTCAACTAGGAAACTACACTTAATATGTCCTAATGGTGAGGCTCCAGGAGCAGTTAACAAAGCAAAATTGGAGTCATTTGCCAGGAATCTGGCAACAGAAAAGAACCAATTCATAGACAATGGACAAGACAGTTGAAAACTGAAAATGGAAAGAGATAGATGCTGGAGGAATAGGAATATTTATCAACTTCTATTTTATTTTTTTAGACCCCCCCAGCTCCTGCAGCACAGAAGTGTTTATTTTTTAAATTTAATTTAAATGTTTTTAAATTTGCATATATATGTGTATTTATATTACATTATTTCATTATTGTGTACCCCAGGGTTTTCCCACTTCACTAACACCTGTTAACCATCCTGATCTTTTGTGCTCTTCACCTCCCCCACTTTCTTTCCCCACCTCCTCTCTCGCTCCATGTTCAGTCCTATTGGTTGTTTTTTTCTTGTTCGTTTGTTTGTTTTTCCCTATATCCATCATATACGTGAGATCATCCTGTATTTCTCTTTTCCTTTTTGACTTATTTCTGCTATTTAATGAGCAATATCCTTTTCAGCATTCCAACTGCCTTGATTTCAGGTTAAGGTTGACTATCCAAACACCATGATTGATAGTCTGTAGAAAATACAGGTATTTTAGCAAAAATATCAACTAAAATGGAGTCTTTCCTATCAAAAAGACTCCATGGCTTTTAGATTGCTTTTAGATCTAGGACCCATTCTAAATCCAGAATGAACTCTTTCCCCAGATCTTTATCATAGTTACATCTGCAAATACTCTATTTCCATATTCACTAATATCAGAGGTTAAGGCTTAGGAACATGTTTCAGGAGGAACACAATTCTATTCACTGCCCTGAGCTTTATATTTTTACCAACTTACATAAAATCAATTAAAATAACATTAAATAATGCTACTGGACATAATTTATAACACAAAGCACTATACAAAAGTTCTTATTATGTCTTAAAAGGACTTTATGAACTAGTGTCTACTCTCTAACACTTATTTATACAGGTCTATTTATTGCTTTCTCCCCACCAGTAATTTGTTGTTGACTTTAAATATTCTTGCTCAAGCTTCTGAATTTGTGGTCCTATTGTCATTTTGTTCAGGGTTTTGTGTCTCTCTTTTTTTTTTTTCTTTTCTTGTAGAAGAACTCTTTTCATCATTTCCCGAAGGACAGGTCTGGTAGCGATAAACTCCATTAGCTTCTATTTATCTAGGACAACCTTAACTTCCCTTCATATCTGAGTGATAATTTCACAGGGTAGAGTAGTCTTAGCTGGAAATTCTTCTCTTTGATAATTATGAAGATTTCATTCCACTTTCCTTTTGCCTGGAGAGTGGGGTGAAATCAGTGGAAAGCCTAATTTGAATAGCTTTGTGACTTCTTTTTCCTGTTCTCTAAAAATATTTTCTTCATCTTTGATTTTATATATTTTACCAATATGATGTCTCTTGGGGTAGGTAATTTTTCATTTAGAAATTTGGGTGTTCTCTCTGCTTCGTAAGTGTCTGTGCTTAATTCATTACTAAGGTTTGGGAACTTCTTAGCTACTATTTCTATGAATGGAATCTCTTCTCCCTTCTCTCTGTCTTCATCTTCTCAATAACCCATCATCTTTATATTTCTTCCTCTAACTGATATCTTAGAGTTTCCACATTTTTCTTACATGTTTCCCTTTTTCTAATTGGGTGATTTGTATTTTTCAGCTTTCTTTTTTTGAAGTTATTTCTTCTATCAGTTTATTTCTATTTAAAGTACTTAGTATATTTGTCTTCAGTCAGTGTCTCTTTTAGTATTTAATATTTTCAATCCCTATGGTAAAGAGCTGTCTTTGTTCCTGGGTCTCCTTTCTAAGATTTTGTACCTGTCTATCCCTCTTTACTGACTTTCCAGTAACTGACTTAACCTTTTTAATAAAGGTGTTTTAAAGTTTTCATCTCATAGGTTCTCTCTGTATTCTTCATATGTGTTCCAGAACTTTTGTTCTACTCATTTTGCCTTTCCATCTTGTGTTCAAATATTCCCTGCTTGACAGGCCTGTGTGTTGATTTGTTTGCTCTGGGAAGAGGAGCTCTGTGGGTACCTCTTGTTTGTTTCTCTTTGTTTACTTTGATGTGAAGAAGGGACTTTGGATCTAGTTTTTGTTGAGGAGTGAGACTGGTCACCTCTGCTTCCCCTCATTTCTGTCCACAGTGGGTTCTACTCAGTGTTCTAACTGTCCTAACTCCTCACCTGTACCTCTCTGTAGCCCCTTTCTGCCACAAATCATGATCGCTGAACTTGAGTCTCCTGGTCAACTGGGTTAGCTCTGGTCCACCAGGTTCACACTCCATGACTCAACTGTGTCTTACAGGCAGGAGGTAGCTGAGTAGGGTGTGTTTCCCAGTGTCCAACTATGATCATAGACAATGGCTGCCATAGGCTGACACCCTGTCTTCTAGCTCCCAGGGCTGCAAGCTCTCTATCTGCTTGATATTGTCCAAGGCATTGGTGAGTTCTCTTTCACTAGAACTTTACTCTGCTACTGGACCTACAAAGGAGCCTGTCCTGGCTCTGCCTAGAGACTCTTTTATCTCTTTCTTCTGGGCAGCATGCAGAAGGAGAACATGCCTTGCCTGTACCAGCCACAGATTCCCAAAATCCCAAACCAAACTTGTACCCATGCCTAACTGCTCCTCTTTCTGAAAACTCCCTCCAAGGGAATTCACAGAGCCCTGGAGTCCCCTTATTGCCATGTCATGCACTGGATAGCTGATCCTCAGGCCATTCTACTGACTGTAGGATCTACTGTCCCCATAATCCCTCCACTTTCACCTCCTGCCTGCCCTACTGGCAGCAAACTACCAACCTTAATCCTCTATGGGAAAGTGCTCGCACTGGCTGGGAATTTTCAAATCTCCCTTTCAGCAAATACTAATTTTTATAGTTCTTTTTAGAAGAAAATATAATCACAGCCTCTCTTTCTGTCATAATAGGTTGAGCTTCTGCATAGTTTTAAGTCAATCCCTTTTCTCACCTGCCTTCCACTCCCCACAAGCTTCACAGCTCTAGCTGTTTTCACACACACACACACACACACACACACACACACATACAATCTGTCCACACCTGGCCATTTCCTATACCCTGATTTTGAAACATCTCCAATTAGTTAGACCCACATACATTCTGACTTTATATTATAATATTACCTTTAGAAAGGCCCAGAGGCACCATCTCTGACTCTCTCATTTCACAGATGGGAAACTAAGAAAGACTCTGAGAGACCAATTTATCTATGCATGGTCACACAACAGTTAGTGGCAAAAACAGGAATGAGGTGCATAAAAATCTGTTGATTCTGACCAAATTCTCTTTCCTCTAATCCAGCCTGCCTCATAAATGCCTTTGCATAGTCTCTCTTCTTCAACCATCACTTTATGATGAAGTGTCTGCTTATCTCATATGTCCCCTCTATACTTTCTTTGCCTCTCTAGATAAGGTCAGAGACTGTCATCATTTGGCATTATACATAGTACTGACTCTATTACTCAAGGCTATTCAATACACTTACGGGTTGGCTGATTGATTACGCTATGGACACATATTTGCATACCTAACTTCTCACATTTTTAACTATAAGCTGAATTTACATAGTAGTCAGGTATATCTGGTTCTGGCCTGCTATAAAGAAAATCTAAAGTAAAATCATAGTCATCTTATATCTTTATTATTGTCAAATGCTAATATATCTAATCGATTATTATAAAGAAAATTGCAGTTTCTGTATTCTTAGGTTTCTATTGTAATCACTGCACAAATTGAGTTTGCCTGGGATCCTAGATTCTGTCTACTTGTTACTAAACCATGGATACCTCTTCAGTGATTGATGACCTAATCCTTTTAATATGCCTTCCAAGAAGGCTTTCTTATTACCCATGCTCTTTCAGGAGGGAGATGGGAATATAAAAGGAGACAGGAGTGGAGAAATCTACTAAATTCTTTAAAATATACTTCTGGGTTTAGAAACACATATGTTTGAATGACACATAAGTGTCTTCATAAGCATTTTAATAACACAACCAGCAGCTGTCCTCTATTCAACTTTCTTCATATAAAAAAATGGGATTTTCATCTGTAGAGCTGACAACTTACTACCTTTTGCTTTGCATGCTGGACACCTATTTGCAGCTCAGCAACCACTCAGTGACTGTTGCCCCAGTGGAAACCCAGAAAACACTGTTTACTTGTCTGATTTAAATCCTGGTTACCATACTTATTCCCAATGATCTGTGACTCTCCATCAGTACAATCTCTAATCTGCTTTTGCTGTTGTTGCTCCATGTTTCCT
The DNA here is from genome assembly GCA_004024945.1 of Uropsilus gracilis. NCBI lineage: Eukaryota > Metazoa > Chordata > Mammalia > Eulipotyphla > Talpidae > Uropsilus > Uropsilus gracilis. Next base: position 22,327 of record PVHY01008600.1, read on the forward strand.
GAATATGCCTGGTCTAAATGGCTTCTAACAGAAGACTTTTCACATAATCATACTTTACTTCATGGATATTTCCATCATTAGTATTTTAACTAGCTACTGCTTTTATAAGTAGATTCATAAGAACATGTCATTTAGGAACTGAGAAATCTGATGTAAGAGTCAAGCAGAGCTTAGTAAATCCTCAATTTTTTATCTTCATGATTCTGGGTGAAAAGTTAACCTTTGCAAGCTTCAGTTTTCTTTTTCATTTAAAAATAGAAAATATCTCCAAAAAAGGTATCTGTAATGCACATGAACCTTTTAGCCTAGTTCCTGACAGAGATCCCCTCAATGATTACTAGATACCCTTTGCATTGCTGGTGTTATTGTTTTAAAACAATTAAAAGTCCTTAGAGGTTATAGTAGTGAACAGAATCAGAACAAGGGTGACTGTTCCTGATTTAAATGTGGAGACAAAAGAAACTCTGGGAAAACTTGGAAACTGTTGATGCTTCCCCCTCACCCTGTGGGTGGTACCATCAATTGAAAAGGCTAGTTGAACAGCAACCCCAGATAACTTCAGGGATGATAAGTTTCATGAGCATTATCTGGAAACTTTATCTTGCCAACAAAAATAAGCTGGGTTGCCCACAAAGAAGAGTTTGAAATCTGGTCATCAAGTGGTATTTTGAACAGCAAATACAGATGGAGGGTAATATTTATGGTCAATTTACCAGAATCAGGTATCAGATGACCTCTGACACTCACCATCGCTTACTAAAGAGCTAATTAGCTGTAAAAATGAGGTGACAAGTCAATTGTATCAGCACAAAGGACAAATTTGTCATGTGGGATTTCACTGGTAGTAAGGCTGCCATTACAGCTTCTGGGTGGCTACTTTCCCTACAAAAGATGCTAGCTTTCCCTGCAGGGAAGAAGGAGGTGGAAGCCAAGTGTAAAGGAGGCCCAGGAATGCTCACATCACAGTTAAGATGTGACACAAACAGTGACCTCAGGGACCCAGAGATACAAGGCCTCCAGTCAGCCAGGAGAGAGAATGCCTACCTCATCAGGACTGGGATTAATAACTGTTAGCAACACTAGTGTGAGTACTAATGATTATGATTCATGCTATTTCCCACTCTGCTTTGCCCAGGAGAACTAAATCTTGCTTTCCACAATGGTTTTTTTTCCCCAGATTCTCAAGTTCTTTGAGATACTGGAAATCATAGAAATTTTCAGAGATTGGAGAAAAAACACTAATAACTCCTCCTGAGCAATTGGTGTGACTCTTTTTTTAGTAAATAAAACTGGAATCAAATCACATATGTATTTTATGATCTTAACATATCCAAAAAACATATTTTTATGCCATTTATTCTTTTCAATAACATTATTTAAGTCTTATTCTGATATTGTATCATTGATATTGTATCATAATTTGTATAGCCCATGTTCCCAACTTTTCTCACTTTCAGAGGTCACTCTTTAATGTTAAAGTAACAATAACCTAGTTCCTTAATAACCTATGCATAATATCCACATTACTAAATGTTGTCTGAACATTCTAAAGGATGCCTACTAATCTATATATTTAAAATGTCCTGTCTTAGTCACCATAACTTTTGCTCATCTTAGTTGATTCCTAAGATTGTTCTTTGTCCTAGCACCTATCATCACTCAAAGACACCTGGGCTCCCTTTCCTACTGAAGTAGTGTGTCCATCATTAGGCAGAGAGAGTGGAGTATCAAGTTTGGGAGGAAAAACATGCTTCCTCATCCTCAGTCCCATAGTGAAATGGCCCTTTCATAAGTCCCTGAAATGCAGCTAAAATCAGGCTGCAACATCACACATATTTTTAAAGTAAAACATGATTAATTAATTTGGGTCCATAAAGGATATTTTAGTTCCATGTGGCTTTGGTTCCAAATTATGTTTTCAAGAATGTTTGCATGTTGAGCAGTCTTGAAAGATAGAGCTATTGCTTTCACACAAAGCAAAGGTAGATATACTTATTACCTAGTATAATAAAGATACTATGGGGAAAAAGAAGGACAGTTTCCTTATGGCATATTATGGAAAACTTGAGTTTGCTAGACTTGGCATTCTTAGGCAGTGACACAAGTTCAGAGTGTGAGCACCATCCATCTATGTGGACCCCTCCAAATGGCCCTAGAGAATTTAGGTATCAAGAAAAACAAACAAGATAGTTCAGCTACCTGTTTTCTCTGAGTCATTAAGTCATTTGGTTGATCCAGTAATATCATGCCTTCTTCCAACATCCATGAAATTATGGTAGGCTCTCATTAGCTTGCATGTAAATTGAAACTTAGATGCTTCACATTTCTTGCCAGAATTCTACCTTTCAAAGTCTGTAGTATATGAAAATATCTCACTCAGCAGAGCAACATTTTCATTTTCTTCACATTTCCTCCTCCCATCCCAGTCTTATTGATTCAGTCAGGGGTAATTAAAAATATAAGGCTAATCTGGATCACTTCTGAAACTATGCAGAGTAGAAGCTCTGGTTAAATCAAAATGCTACTGTTATCTCTTATAGCTTTGACCCCAAATGGGACCTGGAAGAAATCAAGCTCTTAAGAGAAAGTTAAGAGGTTGTCCTTCCTTGCTTCAATGGAAATGTCAAAATTATGTGGCAGAGCATGTTGATCTATGATCTGGGGACATGGAGGCTGGAAACTACAATAGCTCGCTGCAAATTTAGTGAAAATTGCATGCATCTATCCACCTTTGGGAAGAAAATATAATAAAGTTAAGCCAGAAGACTAAGCAAAAATAATTCTTTCAAAACTAATCTTCTCTTAATTCTATTTACAGTAACTATCTTGGTGATCCAGACGCGGACAGAGATATAGATTTTACATGTTATTTTACTCATTAGAAAAATACAGTTATCATTGAAAGACCAAACTGGCTTAAAAGACAAAGGCAATATAGAAAGTCAAATGGAAATATGTATAAGCCTCAGGGAAAACAGTCCCGTCATCAATTTCCCAGTTACTTACAACTTGTGAACAGAGCCACTCACAGCACCAGCACTTTGAGATAAAATACAGGTGTCTATTCTTAGCATATTTTGTCATTGTCTTGTCACTAATTTCCCCAAGAAGTCACTGTGGCCTGTGACCAAAAGTCACTCTGCTAACTTCAGAGTGCCTGGAACCCCTTAGCAGCAAATGACTAATATAGAGGATATTGGTGGCTACTACTTCTATAGCTAGAAGGAAATTTACTTCAAATAAGTATTTCCTTGAATATTTTCTTTAATCAACAGCATCTAATGTACCGAAATTCTTGCTGACTATTGCTTGAAGTCCCAAATTCATAGGCAGAAAATATAAGAAAATGACTAGAGATTATTTGAAACTGAAGTTGAAGCACTTCTGAAATTATAATTATGAAAAGGTAATTACATTAAATTGACTCAGTGTTTTGGAAATATGCCAAATGCTTAAAAATGAATAATGTCTTTTACCTTTTCCCTCAATAACTTTTAGCCAAAATGACAAAGAGTTAGCAAAAGATCTTACTACTGCTTAGAGAAAAAAAATACTGGTATCACAGATTCACAGAGCTAATAGTAGGCTCATCTGTTCAACTGACTTATTTTATAATCTCAGATCTAGAAACTTTGAGTAATTTGTCAGCAGGGTATTAGACTTCCAGGTTATTTTTTGTAACATTTATTTTTATTCAAATTATGTAGTAAATAATGTACTTATTGAAGAAAATTTGGAAAATACATAAAAGTATAAATGTAACAAAAATCATGCCTAAAACACGCACCCCAAATTTGGCAGCTATTAACATTCTAATAATTTTCTTAAGAATTGTTTTCAAGATTAGAATCATGCTTTAGGTGTTGGTTTGTAACCCACCTTTGTTTTAATATAATAATATACTCTAAACTTTTCCAAGTCATTGAAGATTATTTTATTGTATCATTATTAAAAATTACAATGTATTTTACAATATGAATACACAATCAATCATTTAATTACTCCCCTATTGAAGTACTAGTTATTTTCAATATTTTATTACTTGAAATACTGTGTTCAATAGACATAAATCTCTATAAACATTTCTATTTCTTTGGAATATATTATAAAAGTGAAATTACTGGCTTAAGTGGCAAATGCTTTAAACTGCCAAGTTAACTTTTAAAATTTGAAAATTGTATCAATATTAACCTCTGTCACACTTTCATCAATAGTCATTATTATTTTTGAAATTCTTCCCCTAATTGATAAGTAAAGAGTATGGTAGTTTGCTGATTTACTTCTATTTAATTACTACTGTCAGACTTTAAGTTTATTGGCTACTTGAATTTTATACTTCTTAAAAAATTGTCCAAAGTCATCATCTGTCTGACTTATCAAATATGCAAGGAATTTAGATTTTGTTTCAAGATTTTAACTGTTGTTCATGTTTCATTTGGTTTGGTTTTAGTACAATATATTATAGTGTCTCTAGTAAAGCATAGTGATTTCTTTACATTGAAAAAGTTGAGTGATTTTTCATACTTACTCATTAGAGGCAAAGTAAGACCTAAGATCCTGAGTTTGTCCTTTGAAGAAGTGTTCTAGTACCCTTAATTATGGCTCTGTGAAACAACAACCTAAAGAAGTTCCAACAAGACAATCTGTTCAACTTTGTTTAACAAAGAAACTATGGTAATATATATATAATCAACCATTACCTAGATTCTCCCTGACTTCTAAAAACTCTCTATATATATTGAAAATGCTTAATGCATTCCACTATTAGTGGACATTTTTGTCGTTTTGATTTTTTAGGGTTTTTTTTTTTTGGTATTTGATCAATTAAAGCTTTATTATAATGTGGATGCTGTGTAAAGAAAGGGATGTACTATTTTTGCATCTGGAATTTCCATTGATTATTTTTGCAAAACTATCTAAATGCTGTCCTCAGGAGAAACTCACAATTTTTATTAACTTTCCCTCTTACACAAGTACAGAAACAAGTTCTTCAGCCTATGTGCAGTCACACGTTATTACTTTGACAACTTTTGCTCATCCTGGGCAATGTCTGCCCTGACCAGGATTGTCCTCATGAGATAATGGTCACCGCATTATAAGTCAAACTTAAGAAACCTTCGTGCCATTGAACAACATGTATATACCACTGTCCTTTTCTCCTAGTTCTTTTAGAAGCTTTCATACTAGTTGATGATATGACTCAAGTGAAAGTATCCTTGTATCTTTCAATGGTGAAAATATGTCAGGAAGGCAATGGGTAATTTTGTAATAATAACTCATTATGACATGCTAGCAACCCAAGATTTAAAAAAAAAGTGAAACATACAATCTCTGAGTCACCTGACACTGTTGTCCTGTAGAACTGGACTCTCTAAAAGGCTACAAAACCTGTATAGAATTTTCTCAGAACTCATATGTTTCTCTCCCTGTTGTCTGAGAAATTTAAATTAATGATTGGATAGGAAGCAGGGGCAGAGTCATCAGCTACTCCCTATTCAAAGGTTATTAGCCAACTCTTCCTTGTTTCTCTTTGCACTCCTTTGTAATCACAAAAATTGTTGAATATATGATAGAAAGGCAGGATTTAAACTAACATCTTGCAATATACTTCATAATATTTAAGAAACAGTTGGAAAGTGACAAAAATTCTCTCATAATCATTTTAAATGTACAAATTATGTCTCATAATAATTGTATGTTTATATTTTCTCTTAAAATGTCTAAATATTTCTTGAAGTTGTCTTTTTATTCACTGTAGACCTATATCTACATATTATCTAAAATAGCTTAATTGCAAGAAAAGTATCCTTTAAGCAGAAAAGGGGAAGAGAAAATGGAGATGATCATTGAGATGAAATTGGTTATTTTAGGAATGGTCATGTAAGTAAAGTGAAAAATTAAAACACTCGTCCACAGTAGCCAAAGTGGGGAAATTTCACTTGCAGCTCAGAAAGTGCACCACATTTGCATTGCAATTTCTTGCAGCGATATGGACTTAATTACTCCTCTAATGTGACATCCAACAGAAGAACATAGAGTTGGTTGGCATGTCTCTAAGAGATCTTGTAAATCAATGTCAGGAGTTTTTTTCCATTGGGAAAAATAAGGAGGCCATTTTCCTGATGCAGTTGCATTCCTTTAGGTGAGGGTAGATGGCAAGAGTCTACATTTGCTGCCCAATCCTTTCTTCCCAAACTTGTTTTTAAGGTTTCATGGTAAGAAAATATGTTCTTTTCTTCTACCGTTGGGCATTCAGATGATTTGCCTACACAGAAAAGAAGCCTCTGGCATTTTTCACATTGCAAACAGCAGTTGCTGGGCTGCGCCCTCAAAGCAGGCCCAGCAGACCCTCTTGAATGGAGAATCCAAGACCCACCACAGACTCTGGCTGCACTAGTGAACTAGGAGCATAGATCCTACTAGGCCCCAGTAAGACAGCAGGGGGGACATAAAATCCCAGGGAGATGTGACCAGGCTTTGGCCATAAAGAATCAACTTGTCTTAGCAGGTGCTGTAAGCCCCCACATCTGTTGGCATATAAAACAAAGTGGATAATGGACTTTGTTGGCATATAAAACAAAGTGTGAAAATGTATATACACCATGAAGATTTATTTTGTTACTTTTTGTGCCATTAATATATCAAGGTTTGGTATTTTTGTTAATGTTTTTTATATTAAGCAACTTAGACATAAATTATTTGAACATAATATACGTTAGTGATAGAGTAAATGTCTTAATCAGAGCATTTCTTAAAACAGTAATCCTGGTGAAATAATCATCTGTCTCCCAATGAAAGATTCAAAGCACCAAGCAAACCACTGTTATCAGTGCAGACAGGGCTTAGAGGAAAACACAGTGACAACAACCCACTGTCACTCTGTCATTTGAGTACAGAGGTAGCTAGTGCAGTAGTTGAAGAGTCCCCTAGGCTTACAAAGCAGAAGGATCTGGGTTCAAATCCTCATCTGTTGTTTACTAGTCATATAACTTCTCTGAGATTTAGTTTCCTTCCTGTAAAAATAAAATGGGAATAAAAATACATTCCTCACAGAACTATGAGCAGGTTAAAATAAAATATGTTGTTGAGCAGTTAGAGCAGCATCCAAAATAAAGTGAGAGTTCAATAAATCATAGCTTAATATTATTGTTGTTCCTACTGATTGTTTTATTTACCTAGATTGTTCAAAAATAGATTTAAAGTGATCTATAAGGATAAATAACACTTGAAAAAATACCACAAGTCAGGATAATAAAAAGAGAAATGAAACAAACATAAATAGTGTTATTTCAATAAATCCTTTTTTCTATTTTCATACTATGGTTCATTTAGACTAAAACCTATATGTCCTCTTCATGAATTACTCATCAAACACACAGTAATGAACACCAAGGCACAGTACAGCAACGCTAAAAATGCTCCAGGGAAGACTAAAAGTTCATCTTTATTTCATATCAGGTCAGAGATTCTAGCTTTAGCTTCCATGAAAACACCAGTTGTCAAGAAACAGGCTACTATATATGTCAGTAACTGGATTAGAATACCATGAAGCAGAAGAAAGTTGCCTCTATTTATTCTGTCCTGAAAGAGCCATCTGAAATTTTCTTTTGTTATACTTTAGTTTCTCCACCTCCACCCTTCCCTGATTTTCATGCTTAGCAGGATGTATAACACTGCACTGTTATTTAATAATACCTCAAAAAAAATAAGATCTCATAATAAATTTTACTTTAGAAAAAGGATGCCACTTCATTTTCACTGTCAAATCTCTAGGGAGGTAAAGCATTTGGCATGCAAATTTACACGTTGACTTTTGAATATTAACTATGTATTGCACTACCTCCTCATATAATTATTTTTGCAATAAATTTTGCTACAGTAGACTGTAGGATTAGCATTTTAAATATTTGGTAGAGATGGGAGTTGAACCAATAAACATAAACACTTGGTCTCCAACAAAGGTATACTTCAGTTTCTAATGCTCAAAGCATATTTATTTATTCTAATAGTCTGAGAATTAAAAACACTGAATCACAAAGATGGGGAGAAAATGAGTTCTCTTCTTGAATGCAAAGCCCAGTAAAGTAGCTATGATTCTTTGGAATCTATTGCTGAAAATAGACTGGGGAAGAGTTTAACTTCCATGGCAAAGGATCCTGTAGCCAACTAATAATACCTACCTGCCATGAGTAGAGGAGCAAGAGAGTAGAGTCTGAGTTGCAGACTCCAGGTGTCCCACTTTGCAGGGTTATTTTCCTTTGCTGTAACTTGTTCAAATAAGGAGGTGTCCAAGCAGGCTTGAGATAATAATACTTCACTTCAGAATGATCACTATAGGAAAGATACTGCATCAATATATTTAATTTCTAATTTCCTTTTTATTGTCTATTCTTAATTTAAATGGAATCCCAAAAAAAAAACTATAAGAAAATTTAGGGAGAAATGAAAGGTCACATATTGGATCATTTCGTTTATATAAAATATACAGAATGAGTAAATGTGTAGAGACAAAAAATAAATTAGCAGTTGCAGGGACTGAAGAGAGGGAAGAATGGAAGAGGCACTTTTGTGGCTAATGTACATGTTATTAATTTTTTTATTATAAACATAACATAACACCTTTCCTCTACAAATGTCTATCAACTACACCCAATACCACAGTAATAATCTTTCACCATAGTTACTTGGATCATCTACCTGCTATGTTCTCATTCCTTTACAGTCCCTTTCTAGTAGCTTAAGTTCTTCTGTCAGATTTCAAGGTTTGTTTTGTTGCATCTTTATCTGATTCTTTTCTACATTTTTTTATATTCTACAAACGAATGATATCAAGTGCATGTCTCTCCTCTTTCCAACTTATTTTTCTTAGCATTATCCTCTATAGCTTTATTCATGTCACAAATGGCAATACTTCATCCATTGTGTACCTTTACCTATTAACTCAGAAGCATATATATTTTCAGACTTTTTTGTAATGGAATTGCTAGGTCATATAGTAGATCTATTTTTAATATTCTGAGAAACCGCCATGCTACATCCACAGGAGATGAACCACTCTATATTCCCACCAACAATGTACAAAGGCTTCTTTTCCTCCATATCCTTGTATTTGTTGTTTCTGGTATTTTTGGATATAGGCCATTCTCACAGGTTTTTGACTTGAATTTTCCTGATGAGAAGTCATGATGATCCTTTTTTCATGTGTCTATTGGTTGTCCATTTTCTCTTTGAAGAAGTGTCTGTTTTCTCTTTTGCCTATTTTTCACTAGGTTATTTGTTTTCTTTTTGATAAAATATATGAGTTCTTTCTATATCTTGGGTATTAGCTTTTTCTCCAATGTATAATTTACAAATATTTTCTCTCACTCAGATTTGTTTTATAGTTTCTTTACCTGTTTAGAAGTGTTTTATTTGATACAGAGCTATTTGCTTATATTTACCTTTCTTTCACGTGCATTGGACACAGGTCCTCAGAGGTGTCTTTGAAGCCAATATCATGGAGTATTTTGTTTCTTTACATCAATGTATTTTTATGGTTTTGGTTCTTACATCAATGCCTTTATTCTATTTTGAGTCAATTTTTGTGTATGGTGGCGAGATGGTGATTTAGTTTCATTCTTTTACATGTGTTTGTCTAGTTTTCCTGACACCATTTCTGAAGGGACTTTTCCTTCTCCAGTGTATATACTTAGCTTCTTTATCAGACATTATTAATTATACAATGTGTTGCTTTGTGTTTGCTTCTTGGCTTCAATTCCATGCCATTGTTGCACGTCTGCATGCACCACCCTTTGATTATTGTAGCTTTACAGGACAGTTTGACATCTAATTCTGTGACACCATGACACTTCCTCTCTTATGTCAGGATTGTTTTAGCTATTTGGAGTCTTTTGTAGCTCCACAAGAAGTTGAATAATCTTTGTTCTATATATCCGAAGAATTCCACTGAGCCCTTTATAGAAATTAGATGCATAGATATTAATGAGTGTTATGTTTAGCTGATGTATTTTTCCCTTAATCACTGTATAACCTCTATACCTGTCTCTTATTACCCTTTTTTAGCTGGAAATATAGTTTATCTGATGTAATATTTTCCTGTTATTTTGTGGCATTCCCATTTGCTTGAAAGATTGCTTTCCAGTTATTTTCTGAGCATATGCATATGTTTGAAGCTCTGATGGGTCTCTTGTATACAAACAAAAGGTAAGTTTTTCTTTTTTTGATACAACCAGTAACTGTAACTTTTGATTGATATGTTATACTTATGGTGATTATCCATATATGAAAATCTGCAGCTCTTATTTTGTTATTAGTTTTCTGGTTCTAGTTCTTTGTTCATTTTTTGTGAATGTTCTTCAAATTTTCTTCTCTTCAATTTCCATTGAAGAAATCTTTTCAGCATTTTTGTAGGGGAGATCTAGTATTTTCAAACTCTTTCAGGTTATGTTTGTTTGGGTGAGCCTTTATTTCTTTCTTGTATCTAAAAGAGCTCTCTGTTTCTCCTTTACATCCTCCTCTAGAATACCCATTATTCTTATGTTGCCTTTCCCAGTGGAAGATAGTTTTTCAAGCACTTCTTTATTTCCAGCTTTGTATTTCTCTTTCTACTTCATTGACCATTTTTGCATTATTATCTTCAAGCTCATTGATGCAATCCATCATTTGGTTTATTCTTCTTTCATAATTTTTTCTGGAATCTTTAATCATATCTATTGAGATTTTTGTATTGGAATTACTGCTACTTTTAAATTCAAGCTTCAATTCTATTTCCTATATGTACATCTTATTTCTCAGACTATTCCTTTGTTTTTCTGAACTTTGTTGTATCTTTTTGTTAGCTCTTCAGAATTCTGTTGTATCACATTGACTTGCTTCTCTGCACTTTCTTCCATTTCTGATATTCTTTTTTATGAAAATTGTAAATTATTTATCTGATAAGAAGATAAAATCTCCCTTGTCTTTTTCATTTATTCTGTAGAATTGTTCTTTTTTGATGTCATTCATTCCACTGATACACTTTTCAAAACTCATATGTTCATTTCAGTGTTAATCACAGTAATCAAATAGGAAAACAACTTGTGTCCATCAGTGGAGAACAAACATGTTATATATACATGTATGACTATAATACATATATTATATAATATATATTATACATAGTATAATAATAATTATCAGTCTTAAAAAAAGAAACAAATCCTGTCATATGAAAAAATTGGATTAACCTGGAGGACATTTAATACTAAATGAAATAAGCCAAAGAAGGATAAATACTGCACACTCTACTCATATGAGTAAATCTAAATTAGTGAAACTTATCAATGCTGAAAGGTGAATGACAGTTTCCAGAAGATGGAGAAGGGATGAGAAAAATGTATTTGTTGAATTAGTATAAAGTTTCAGTTATGCAAAAATAAAAGTTAGATATCTACAGTACAACATAATACCTATATTATCAATACTGTATTTTGCACTTAAAAATGTTAAGAAAGTAGGTCTCATATAAATATTATATAGTGTTCTTCTTATGTGTTCTTACCACCTACACACACATAATGGGGCACATGAGAAATCTTGGGGGTGATGGATAGGTTTATTATTTTGATTGGCAATCAAGATAATATGTTCAAGACTATATGTCCAAACCCATCAATTGTATACATTAAATACATGCAATTTTTGAATATCAATTAGGCCTCAATAAAGATGTTAATTTTAAAGTGTTGTGTACTATAGTCTTTAGGGATAAAGTGACAAAATATTTACAACTCAATTTCTAATAACTTAGCAAAAAAACATTAAATTTCTAAAAAGAGAGATTATATCAAAAAAAAGTAAATGTTGTTTAATCTACATGGAAGCTATAGAGGTCTTCATGTTGCATTCTTTCAACTTTTCAGTGTTTGAGATTTTGCAAATAAATATTGGAAAACTTTTATTGTCCTCCTGAAATTCAGAATGACATTTAAGGTTTCAATTAATCAATTAATTGATTAGCACTGAAATGAAATAGAATAAAATAATGCAAGAAGTTTTAAACATCTAGTAAGTTCCAGGGACATGCTAAGGACTCAGTATCTAATGGTGAATAAAATAGCTATAACCTCTGCCCTCGTAAAACAGACAATGAGAATATCTATTAAATAATCAGCACGATATGAGTTATGGGAAGATACAGGTGCAACATGAATGAACAGCAGAGTGGGCTGGAAGAGGCAGGAAAAGTTCTCAGAGGTGGAAGACAAAAACTGAACCTGGAAGAACCTTATCCAGAGTAATTCAAATGAAGAGAGAGAAAAAAGCATTTTTGGTAAAACTAAAAGAATGAAGTTCTAATGGTAAGATACTGGACCAAACAATGCAAATCAAAATACTTTCAGCAGTCAGAAATAGCCTAACATGAATGAAAACAGGAAGTATACTGTTTAAAAGAGGTTACATAGTCCATAGAGGCCACTACCAGCCAATTCTAACCAAAAGGAAACCTCTCAGAAAAGAGAAAATGAGGAACGAGGGATGTCAAAAGATCATTTCAATAGTAGATAAATCAATCCAGGGCATTTGTCAGTCTCCTGTGTGCCTTTAAAGTTATAGTTCTTTCCTAAAGAGAAAGGGGATAGCAGACAAAACTATGTTTAAGAAATTAGAAAAACACCAGCCTTAGGAAATAACTATGACAATGCCCACCATTCAGGCATTGATTAGCACAAGTATTCAGGCAACCTAGAGCCTTCCCACTGTGCATATAATTTGTTTTCTTCTAAATACAGTTGGAGGAGGAAAGGAGAAGTCAAGGAAAGAATGAGCACAAAAGATCAAGATGATAGTTTGCTGGTGGTGGGAGAACCCTGGGGAATACCACCATGTAATACACACACACATATCTATAATAATAATAATAATAATAATAATAAAATAAGTACAGTTGAAGAGCATGGCATGGGTTGGTAAACCCTAGAGTGTAGTCTTTCTATTCTTAGTTGGATTGTCATTCCAGAGCTACTTAAATACAAACATGGCAGCAAAATGATGGGAGGAATCACAGATTTCTTTTTGCTTTGTTTTGCTTACCTGACTGTGGTCAGATCGCTGCAGGCTCCTATCAGCAACTTGAGAAAAATTTCTAACTTTCTTTCTTCCCAATTTTTGTTCTAGGTCAAAGAGAAGTAAAAAAAAGGGCAATTGGAGGTTTAAAGAAGAAAGATATTTCAGAAAACCGTGCAATAGATATGGTATTTAGCCTTCTGGGGAAAAAATTTGGGTTAAACAGCTTTGGATTACTTTTTTCTAAGTCTGCCCATTTCAGCGGGGGTTAAAATTAATGAATTTGGCAGATTGGGGAAGTGTGTATGTTTAAGATTTCAGTCTGAGAATCTTGAGCACCTTCTGAGAAATCCATGAAAGTCTCCTGTGCCCAGAGAGACGCCAGAACATCTGTAATGACCTGGTGCCACTTTACAATTAGAGCCCTTGAAGAAAATCTGCTATCTTAAAACACATCTCTTGGTGGGTTATTTTATTCTATTCAGGGGGCCTGAGAAGAAGCCTGACTGCTAATTCACAGCTCTCTCCCTTTGAAGTGCCATTGATATTCCAAACGGGGGGAGCCTCCGGCATCATAATGGAATCTTCAACCCGCCTCCAGCCACACTACAAATAAACTTGCTCCAGCAAACCTGCAAGTGGGCCCTGCGCACCAACACCAGCCGACCTCTGAGAAAAGGACTTGGGCAGCATAAGCTCTGCAAAGGAAAATAAAATCCTCAGCATGGAGCCTCAAACAAGAAAAACAGTGAGATATTTAAACCTGACCATTTCTTTTTAAAGACTTGGGTGTTCTTCAGAAAGGGAATTTCCCTCCCACCTCAGAAGGGTCCAAAGTGTTACTCATATTATTTACAGAGCTTTGAAGTGTGTCTCCAAAGTTTGAGTTCAGCTCTAAGGAATGTGAGGGTCAAATCATTTTCCCTTTCTGATGAAGAAAGACTGTGAATTTAATACCACAATTTATTCAAAACAAGGAAATACACTGAGGTGCTCTCCACTATGAATGCACAACAGTATAGATGGGTTGGAATTGTATCATACACCAATTTTCTACAGTTGGTCAACAGTGCTGGTAAGTTTAATGAACCTTCTGGCTAACCAATTCCTACCAGCCTCAGCACCTGTAAAATGCAAGACACTCTGCTTCTATAGCAGGAATTGACTCAATTTATTTAAACAATGTTAGCGTCATCATTTTCTATAAGCAAAATAATTAAAGATATATTCCTATAGTATGTGTATATTTATGAAATGTGAAGGTTAAATAGCACATCTGGGGCATCTGGCTTTTCCTGGTAACCCTCCAAATGACCTCCCTTTCCAAAAGTGGGCTTTGGAGCTTTATTATCTTAACAAGAACCCCCATTTATGTAGCTTCTTACTTTATGGAGCTTGAAGGACTTTGTTGACCTTGGAATACCCTTCATGCATAGGTGGATGTCTTCCTTGGTTTCCAGAGTGGTAAGACATTCATAGACCAAGGACAAAAAGGCCTGGCTGAAGGCAATCAGTGAGGAGTGAGCATCCAGAATTGCATTCTGAGCTGGAAAGACAATGAAATATTTTGGTCTCTGGAACCCGGAAGCTTGTTACAACTATGTACTTAAATGAACTTCAAGGAGTTTTACCTTGTGAAATAAGTTTATGCTCTATCACTTACTGGTTGATAACCTTAAATTATCTGTGACCTTATAACTTTAATTCCTGTAACCTCCACTTCCACATCTGTAAAATGGGGTTTATAATACACCTACCTCATGTATATATATATAACAAAGTTAACTTCTTTGGTTGAATAAATATTAAATGAGCTGACATTGTGCTTGTAACTTTATACTTTTACTTAGAATATTTTAGATCTTTCTCCAAAAATGAAATGAACCAGGTATAATTATTAGTAGACATAGAAAATTGATACTTAGAACAGTTCAGTACCTTCCTTGAGTTTATAGACTAGTTGGAATTAGAATACAACACAAAGCACACTGACTTTAAAGCTTGTGTTCTTAGCCAGGATATCACTGCTTAGTCGTCACCATTTTATTTATATAGCAGATACATAAATGACTATAATGCAATGTATTAAGGATACTTGGTAAAATGCACTAAGTTTATGTTTGGTTACAGTCATTTTAAATAAATTTTGCCTACTACATTAAAAAATGTCGAATATTGTCACTGTGAAATTCCTTCAGGTCCCCCCTCCATCAGGAAAAGGCCTACACCTTCTGCTCTCTTTCATCTAAATTGGATTATTGAAGGATCTTCACTTGATGTTATTCCTTAACTCTGTTCTTTCACCTACCTGTTGATCTGGTTTTGAACTTGTCCTACTAGAGTCCAGTTGTACCAGCAGTCTTTAAATTGGAATATGAAGCCGGGCACAGTGGCTCATGCCTGTAAACTTCAGCCTATAAAGCGGCTGGAGCTAGAGATCACAGTTCAAGTCCCACTTGGGGCAACACAATGAGACCTAGTCCCAAAAAATAGCTGGGTGCAGTGGCATGCACTTGTAATCCCAGCTACCTGGGAAGCTGAGGCTGGGTGATTGCTTGATCTGTGGTACCCCAGTCAACATGAGCCTGTGGTTCCATGGGCAAAAATGCAAGACCTAGTCTCAAAAAAAAATAAATAATAAATAAAAACAGCCAAATACAAAGGGAAGACAACAGGGAGAAATAAAAATCTTTAAATAAATAAATAAATTGGAAAATGAGAACTTCTAGAGATTAAAAAAAAAAGTGCAAAGGATGTGTGGTTGGGGGCATTTTAAAAGAATCAGTTTCCTAGATCCTTAACTTAAGCATTAAATCAACCCCTAAGCATGGCACAGGGAGGGCAAGGCTTGGGCAATGCAACTACATGCATGGAAAATCTAGCTATAATTTTTGGCTTCTCAAAAATTTAACTGTAGTCACTCTGGAATTCACTTGGAAATGGTCTCAGAACTCCCACAGATACTGAAATTGAAAAATATTTAAATCTCTTATGGTCAATGCTTCAAGTACTCATATATTCAACCAACATCTGTTGTTAGTCAAATACATGGAAGAAGACCCCACTAATAGAGCATAAAGGACCCTCCCAGATCAAACCTGTACTGTTCAAGAATCATATGTAGACTCTTTACTAAAACTAATTTTTCGTAAGAAAATATTTATGGAAAAAATAATTTATTTTCCACTGTCTTTTTCTTTTTCATTTTTCTCTTCTTCAAAAAAGATATATTTTTCTCCATTTTTGCACCACAGCATATGGTCCTGGAGCATAAAGCATGAGCCTGTCAAACAGATAATTGGAAAATTTTGGTGTCCTTCCTAGTTTCCACTGTTCTTATCTTTCAGTTCCATTGAGGCAGGACCTAAATGAACTGCTAATCAATGGATCATTAATATATTTTGATTATTGGTTTGGACATTGAGCAGATTTCAAACAATTGAAAACTATTAGCATAATAAAAGTTTCTCCCTCTCTGTTGTCTCATTTACTGAAAAGCTTTTCAGTGTTTTCATTTACAAAAATAAAAAGTAAGAGTACAAATAATGCTTAGCCCTATCTCATTCTTGCAATATTAAGGCATTCACAATTCAATTAAACTAACATTTAGTTATGCCATCCAGTCATTTATAAAAAAATACAACTCAGCAAGATTTTTTTATTATCAAATATATAATATACTTATGTTTTACCAGCCATGTACAAAGCAAAATTATAATAATTCAGTAGATAACAATTTACCATTTATAGTTTGATGACTAGAAGGGGAAAAATTTTTTAAGATCATGTATTTATTTGTGAAAAAGCAGGGTGGCAGCGAAGAGAGACTGATAGAAATAACAAAGTGACTACTCCCTGGTGCTGATCTCAGGTTTTGGGAATTGAGAATTCAAGTTATTTGTGATCCTGTTTACAAAACATAAGAAGTCATGGTGTGCATATAGCTTTTTTTTTTTTAATTATTCCATTGTGTGATTATACCACATCTTTTTCAGCCATTCATCAGTTTGGGGGCATTTGGGTTGTTTCCATATCTTGGTAATTATAAATAGTGCGGCAATAAACATTCAAGTATAGGTGTCCTTATTTACTAGTGATTTTGTATCCTTTGAGTAGATTCCTAGTAGTGGAATTGCTGGGTCGAATGGTAGTTCCATTTTCAGTTGTTTGAGTGTATTCCACACAGCCTTTCATAGTGGCTGGATGAGTGTGCACTCCCACCAGCAATGTAAGAGTGTTCCTTTTTCTCCACATCCACACCAACATATGTTGTCCTTTTTTTTTTTTTTTTTAATATGGGCCATTCTTACTGGTGTAAGATGGTATTTCGATGTGGTTTTGATTTGCATTTCTCTGATTATTAGTGATGTGGCACATTCTTCCATATGCCTATTAGCCACCTGTATTTTAGAGAAAAAATTTTAATTAAAATATCAATGTATACACACATCTTGTAGCAGAAAACTATGATACAATGACCTCTAAGAATTTCAATTGTAATATATAGAAAGACAAAATTTTCTAAGGATTATAGTGTAGGGTGCCGAAAATAGATGAGATACCCCTTATATAAAGGAGCACCTTTATCCTCACCCCTCTCTGGCAAACCAGAGGTGACTTCAGTAAGTATCTTATCTGTGACAGCAATCCCCTAATGCCCTAGGAATGTCCCACTGGAGAGGTTTGTTCCTGAAAATAAAGGTGTTTACCCCAACAGGTGCTTTTCCTACCAGGTAATGAGTCCCTCATCTTTCTACCCCAAATGCCACCTACCATAGGATTCTGAATTTTTCCTTTATTACTGCTGCATTGTAATCATTATATGTAATTATTATATGTAATCATTGTATGTAATCAAGGTATATGAGGGAACTTACGATATGGCACATGTTCACCGAGTCCCGATCCTATGACTTGAGTTCATCTCTGTCTTGGATTATCTCAGTCTCTTGTATCCATTCTTCTTCTTTACCCACCTGCAGCTCCCAACAATATAGAATGGAAATATGAGTTCAAAAAATAAATAAGTGATGCCAACTATCCTGTTGAAGAGTTTAATTGTAAATTTTGAGATAGACAATAATTGATATCAAATTGTATTTAGATTCTTTTGGATATATTTTAAAGAATGATAAAACATTTTTATTTATATAAAAGTTTAATACTTGCAATATTTTATTTAAAAGGACCATATACTGAAATTTTCTAGAAATATATTTCCCAACTATTCTGTTTACATTAAAATATATAATAGTATATTAAATATTTCAAAATTCTCTTGCTGGGTATATGTAAGCAAATTTCAAAGACCCTTTAAATGTAAAAGAAAATAGTAATATTCACATACCTCAACTGGTATGCTTGCAGGTGGTGTTTCACAAATGTATATTAAATAGATGAATGCTAAAGAACACTCTACAAGTGTTGACTTTCATAAGGCAATATCATTGCCCTCTATCCGTATCAGTCATGACAAGAAATCTTATCAATTAAGTTCGGGAACCAAGCACATTTCCTAGATCTGTTTTCGTTATTTCTACAATATCCTGAAAACTTTTAAAAATCACGTGACTTTGAGGTCAATGTGTGTTTGTAGTAGATTAACTCAATATTAGGATATTTTTGTATTTTACATTTAACAAATACTTTCACACAGGCCTTTGGAGTAGAATATCATAACCACTACCCCAATTACAAATGCATTTTTCCTTTAACTCAGTTATTATACATCTAAGACTCCCCCTATAGATATACCTAGACTCATGTAGATTAACCCATTTTATGAAACTTCTGGGAAAGACTGGTAAGAATCCAATAACAACTGGCTAAATAAAATTATGGCACATCTACACCATAGCTTTTTATGCAAATATATTTAAAAATTAATATTTATAAATTGATGGAGAGATATCTCTGGCTACATTGTTAAATGGGAGACAAATGGGAGACATTGTTAAATTGATGGAGAGATATCTCTGGCTACATTGTTAAATGGGAGACAAAATCAAGGAGCTTAACAGTATTTATAGCATACAATTATCTATGCAAGAAAGATGAGGAAATACGAATTTCCTTTACATATTTATATTTGGTTGGGTTCGCATAAGAAAAAACTGAAAGAATAAATATTGCATCAAGACAGCTGAGTGAATAGGAAAAAAGTGAGATTGAGAAATTTCAGTATATGTCTTTCATAACATTTAATTTTGAGTCATGTAAACCCATCAAACAATAAAAGCTTCAGAAAAGAGTTTTCACCAATTTCATTCTAGTCTTGAACCTCAGACATTTTAATTTGTTGACTTTATCTAAGGATATTTTCTGAATCAAAACTTGATGTTGAATTTCATTGGACATGTTTTCTCTGTATGATTGTGGATGAATATTTTATTGATTTTGTTGCAGGATTAGTAATTGCTAAATTGGAACTCCATGAAATGCATGCATATACCCCTCAGCAGCTTAATTTATTTAATGGTTTTAAGCAATTTACAAAAAGTGACTTGGTGTTTTTTTTTTTTGGCTGTCTCCCTATATATCGCCTCTCTTTCTCATTCCAATAGTCAATTGAGTCTGATTCGTTTTGTTGAGCACACTTGAATGTAGAGTAGAACTATTTTAATGGCACATTTAGTACCCATTTGTAATAATGTTTTTAGTCATTAAAATGTACACTAGGGAGAGCTATGACAGCAGCACTAACTAATTACAGTCATGCAGAAGCTGAGATGAAGAAAAGAAGGTCCAGCTCTCTCACACCCTATTCCAATTTTTCACCAGTATTTTGACCTCAGAGAGACCTCATTCCTGTGATCCCTCCATCTGCTGCTAGTCCATCAGCCTCCTCTGGATTCATTTCCTTCCCAACTGAGCTAGGACCCCATGGTGCATCATTTCAACTTCTCTTGTCAACACCTTCAATTTCCTCAATCTTTTGCTTTCTGCCACATACCTCCTACCAATTTTCAACTGCAGATTGCTCCAGCAATCCATCCTCCCAATGCCTATATGAAGATGGCCAAGCACAGAAGGAGTTAGTCACACAACCCTACAGATTTGTCCACTATAGATTTAAGTCATCTAATCTCAGATGAAATCTCAGCATCATTTCTCAACCTAACTTGTGTCAGCTCCCATTCACATTCCTCACAAGGACCATTCAAAGTGTTCATTCCATTCTTTTGTACATTCTGATGACTCCATTACACATTCTAATAGAAATAAAGCTACCAGTGTGTGATCCTTTTCCTGTCAAATCAGAGGTGGTGATGGGATCTCCGGTCAGGAGCACAGGTTAGGAGGCACCACCTACTATAGGACCAATGCCTTCCCTGGATATTATGATTAGGAACTGCTGTTTGAAGTGACATCTCCATTCACTCTACTCTTTTTCCCTCCTATTTACTCCTGCCTCTATTTCCACATTTTCACTAAAATTATAGCTGCGTAAATCTTTATGACACTCAAGGTACCAAAGAATTCTAAAACCTCCATTGAGTCCTTATCTTTATCGATGTCTTCATCAGAAGCTTTCGAATCAAGACCATGCAGACCACACTCTCTCTTTAGGCATCATTCTGGGCTTAATTTAATGTTCTTCTAGGGCAATTGTAGATAAACTCCATTTCCTGGTCAGGTTGTGTTCTTGAGACCATTGCACTCTACCCACAGTCAATCTTTTCAGCTCCCTTCAACTTTCTCACCTCCATTATCAAGAAGATTCTGTTCAATGCTGAATTCAGTTCCTCCCTTCAGAGACCGGATTTCTTTTACAGTATTTCCAGTTACCTAGTTGATATTTCCTCTACTAAAATGTTCAACAATGAGCATAAATCAATCTAAACATCTTCTATGTATGTATTCAGACACCAAGTTTTGGCATGTCTCCTTCAAAGTATTTTTGAATTCCATTTATCCTCTCTATCCTCATATCCTTTTTCATTAGGACTCCATCATCTCTTGCCTAGTGATTGTGCAGGAGCAATTCTTTGTGTAGAGCTAATAGGCACATCATTGTTGAATGAATGTGTAAGTGAACATAGGCCGGGTATGGTGGCACATGCCTGTAAGCGGCAGCCTAGGAAGCCATGGCCAGAGCCAGGGACTGCGGTTCAAGTCCTGCTGGGGGCACATAGTGAGACCTAGTTCCAAAAATGTATATATGGCATGGTGGTGTGCACCTGTAATCCCAGCTACCTGGGAAGCTGAGGCTGGGGATAGCTTGAGTCCATGGTACCCCGGGCAACATGAGCCTGCAGTTCCACAGGCAAAAATAGCAAGACCTAGTCTCAAAAAAAAAAAAAAAAAATGAACAAACCTGCTATAAGTGTTCATGATGTAAGTGTTTAGAACCATTTTTTAAACAACAAATCTGACCATATCTTTCTCTTGCTTACATGGTTTTTAAAGAGTCACCATTACCTGGAAAATAAAACACTAATTCTGTATGTCTCTAACTCCTAACTATCTTTTCAACTTCATTTCCTATTATTACTTAATAATAATATCTAAAATTTGGATCACTTAGCATATGCAAAGCACTACTTTAAAATTTTAAATTGACTTCAGGTAAACCTTACCCTAAACCACATATACAAGAGTAGATGCAGTTAATTTTCTCACTTTTTAGATGATAAAACTGAAGTGCATAAAAACTGAGTAATTCCCAGAGTTGTGCATTAGAAAGTAACAGAGGTGAAAAAAAAGAAACTAACTGAGGTTGGAATCAAATCAGCTTACTGACTCCTCAATTTAAGCTTGCCTATAAGTGTTGTATCAATTATTCCCTCAGCTACATCCAAAATAAATCACTAACTCCAACTTGTATCTGCTACATTCTTTAACTGTCCCATACTTTTAATCATTATCTTCTAGAGGGCTATTAAAGATTATCAAATTGTCTTTCCCCTACCATTCTGTTGGTTACATTCTCATTTAACTTGCAGTACAGAAATAGACCTCATTTCTACTTGGAACCATTTCCTGTTCTTCCCAGATCATTACTACTACTACAGTGGATGCTTTTACTATTTTGTATATATGCATTATAACCTTCAGCACATTATATCTGAGCATATGTTTGTGTGTCTTTCTTTCCATTATCCTGTGAGTTTAGGAAAGGTCTTTTTTCATTCATCACTAAATATACAAAACCTAGCACATGATAGGTACTCAGTATAAAATAAATGAATGGATGAAGGATACAAGTTGCACACAGATACCAAAAGATCTCAAAGTGAGACTACCCTAAATTCCAATGAATGGGGAAAAAATTCAAATAAGTTCAATTTATCAGTATTTGTTGTATGTTGCTACAACTGTCTTCTAGTTTAGAAGGAAGACAACAGAATATGTAAGGGCATCGCTTTGGATAAAATTCATGGCAATGTCAATACAGAACTGAAATATCAATGACAAGAAATGACTAGTAAGTGAATAATAACCTTCCCTAAGGACATTTATTAGTGTAACTTCAACAATCATTTTACTTGGCTATATGGTTTGTACTGCATGCTACACCAGTATGAATTATATTTTAAAAGACAAAAGGAACGAGCAATGCCTCAAGTACCTTAATCTTTACTCTGTGCTTCTGTGTAACATTTTTTCACTTGACATTTCACTTGCATTTATCCTCTCACAGAAAATGTGATTTTTAGGATTCTTTGGTTAAAACTTAGAAAACTTCTTCAAATTGAAAACAAATTTTCATGTGAGGACCAAAGATGTAGATGATTTTCTTAAGCCCCAAAACCCTGTGGACTTATCAAGAATTGCCAAGATTTTACTGTTGAGAAAATTGACAATATGTAAAACTATAACTATCACATATCTACCCTTCTATCCCATTATCACATAGCTAACTACTGGGAAAGTCATGACTAAATCTTAGTTTTCTGCCTCTAAACACAAAACCTTATATATCAGTATTTCTTCTTTTATATGAGCTCAGTCAAGATTAGAGAGAGCAAATATTCAAGCTACATCAGGCATTGGCATTATCTGAAAGTCCAACTACCAGAGCAAGATAATGATTCATCATTCTCTACTGCAAAACAGAAAACAGTCCATGTGTCTACATGTGATATATTTCAAAATTATGAATTTTCTATAATGTAACTTATAAAAATGAAAAGTAGTGATATTTTTTTATAACTGGACATTAGCATTAATATACAATTCCATTTCTGAAATAAAACAGGGACTTAGAAAACTCCTCAAGGACTAACAGTATATGCCACTAGTTTAGTTCAAAAGAATGTCTGTGGAACGTGGAAGCAGGTCGAGAAATGGAACTTCAGATAAGAGGAACACCTTGATCTCTCTAGCCCCCTCTGGCACACTAGAGGGGGGGTGCAACAGCACATCTTTCACCTGTAACGCAGCTTCCTAACCTCTTTGGAATGTCCCAAGAGACATATGACCTATTAGTAATGTCTGTTGCCCCCAAAGGTAAATTCTCCTGTTATCATGTGCATCCGCGCATCTTCCCTGCTGCATGTCAGACACGCTTTGCTACTTCCTCATTACATCATTGTATATTTCCTTGCTGGTGTATATAAGGGATTCACAATGTCATTAAAGTTGGACCTGGACATGCTTCCCAGGATCCCCGTTCTGTGGGCTAGCCTCACAGAGCACTATCAGTCTCTTCCGTCTCATTTTCTTCTTCATTCCACATGTGACTCCTAACAAGTGTCCAGTTAGAGATTAAGTGTATAAAATACCATAAGCATCTCTTGGGGAAAAAAAAGGCCACTATTTCTTACAAGACTGATATTCTCCTGATATGGAAGTTACCTTGCCTGGAGTAAAAATGTATGTTTACAGGTACAAAATTCTTATGCTGAACTGACTGAAGTGACATACTTTATGAACCGAACTCATAATATAAAACTCTAACTTAGAGACAAAGTTTAGTCTTCTCATTTCATAGACAATATTTAAAGCAGTAATGGTCATTACTATTTATCAAGTGTCTACTCTAGTCTCACTGTAAAGATATTTATCCTTAAGTTTCTGTCATAGTAATATTTATTAGCACTATTAGATCACTTACATTATCTTGAATATACTATATACCTGTTTCAATAAAGACAAATATGAACACATTCATTAGATTATTATTTGTGGCATCAAAAAACCTGAGACAACCTACACATCCACTGCAAGGGGAATGTGTAGGTAAATGAAGTAAATGCACACAATGGATGCCAACATTCTATCAGAAGTTAAATAATATTAAAAAATGCAAAAAAAAGATCTGAAAATTTAATTTCAGTAAAAACCCAAGAAAAAATATTAAATTTATCACCCATTCACATTAAAGTCAATAAATAAATATCCAAAGCAACACCATATATTTTAAAATGTATGCAGATATCTAAAAATATGTAAGAATAATTTATTAGCTATTGAAAGTGAGTGCTAACAGAACAAGGAAGAAGGGAACATGAACAAAAGGCAAATTATGGAATAAAAGAGTTTAGTTGGACAGATGGTCACCATGTGAAGCTAACTAAGAAAGCGGAATGGTTTGATTCTGGGTATCTAAATTCCTTTAAAAAAAAGGAAAAAAGAAAAGTATGTAAATATAAAATATCTTACCATCTGCCAAATTCTGTTACATTATAGAACATTTCTTCACATAATGTAGAGAGAATTACATTACATACCACAGAGAATTATAACACTTTAACATATTCAAAAACTTCCACACCACTGCAAAGGTAGGAGAATAAATGTCAAAAGTTCTAATACCACATCCTACAAAGGTAGAAGAAATCTATGACCATAATCACCATTACATTGTTGGTGGAAATACAAAATGGTGTAACTACTGTGAAAAGTAATCTGGATTCACCTTAAAAAACTGAAAATCTGCATACCATGACTCAGCAATACACTATAGAGCATATTTTCAAAGAATATGAAAGGACTAACACAAAAAATACACATGTTCCACAATGTTAATAGCACCATTATTTACAAACTAAGACATGGAAACAGACTAAATGTCCATCAAGAGATCATCAGATCAAAAGGATGTGGTATGTCCACTCTTTTGAGTATTGCATAGCCCAAAGAAAGGATGAAATACGGCTACTTTCAACAAAATGAAGGGCATTTGAGCAATTCTGAATGATTAAAAAAAAATGCTGAACAGTTGTATAACAATTTAATATTGTAAAACACTGTCAAAAATCAGTGGGCATTAATAAACACTGAAAGGGCACTGAGGTTTAGAGGGAGAATGGAGGAAAAGGTTCAAAGAGAGACAGGGGATGGTGCTATGGTTTGGGGGAGGAAGGGAATAGGAAGATATATTGTTGCCACTTAAAATATAGTCTAAGAACTTTGGCTTTGCCTTTATTAATATCAATATTAATAAATATGAGATATGCTCAAAGCCTAAGGACATATAGCTTAAAAGTAAAATTTTAGAAAAATATATACTAATTGAATACTAACCAAGAAAATATTACACTGTACTGCAGTAAAATTAGAAATAAAAATAAAGAAAATATCTGCAAGGAATTATAAAAAACCAAATCTAAATAACTTCTAATCAAAAAAAGATATTCTAACAACTTCTGGTCCAATTAAATGATTTTGAAGACCTTCTTTCCTTACATGTCATTTCACTGAAGTCAGTTTCCAAGCATCTATGGACAATTTTAGATAAGGACTTACTACATATTCAAAAGAAATGAACTCACTTTCTCAAGAGGTTTACACTCCCATCATTACTGCAACCTTATTTACAATAGCCAAGGACAACAGTGTAAGTGTTCATCCATGGATGAATGAGCAATGGTCAAACAAGTGAACATTCACAGATGAATAAAGACAATGTGGTATTTATATATGATGAAATATTATTCAGCCATAAAGAAGGACATCCTGCCATTTGCAACAACATAAATGGACATTTAGGACATTATGCTAAGTGAAATAAGTCAGACAGAAAATAAATGCTTTATGATCTCATTCATCTATGGAAATGAAAAGCTGAACTGAAACATAGAGTGAACAGATTAGTGACTAAATAACTGAATAGACACTTCTCCAAAAAGGATGGATAGGTGGTCAACAGAGAGATAAAGTTCTTACTATCATTTCTAATAAGGGAATAAAAACTGCAATAAGGGAATAAATACTGCAATAAGGTAACATTTCACTTGTATGAGAATGGTATATGTCAAAGACTCCTAAATTCAAATCTATAAGTAACTATTTCTAGTATTATTTATTACATATATACATATATAAAAATATACTTATATTAAACATATATGCATATATATAAAAACACAAGAAAATATTTTCATTGATTACAGATGTTTGTTTTCTTCCTTAAATTATGATCTTTTTAGAACCAGTAAAATAATTTAATGCTAATACCAAATACAATCCACCTCATAGGATGAATATATGAAAAGAATGTTAATAATTTACCAATTCATAATATACTACGAAAGTCATGTATTATCTTATTATTTCATATATTAGAAAATTGAACCTCAAAACAATTAAATAAACCATTCAAAGTCATATATCTAATTGAGACAGACTCAAATCACATCTGTCAAAACCAAAACATGCAAGCTCATTATAATTATTTTTACTACTATAATAAAATTTCTGTTCATAATCTTATCCAATGAACTAATACCTACCTGTTTGGACAAATCAATTAATGATAAAACGTAAAAGAAATTCAAGCTGCTGTTCTCAGAATAAAAATCTTATAATCTAAAATACACTAAAATAATAGCATAATATATAGTATAATATTAAACAGTTCTTGAAATATTATTTAAAACAATTATATAACAATGAGGAAAATTTTGATGTAATGTAAAAATCTTAAAGGCAATACAAGAATATGTTGATATCATGCAACTTAAATCAAATAATATAAAAACTGTACCTATGAATTTTGAAAAAGACATACTAAATTATTAGTAGCTATCCATCATTAATGGGATAAGAAATTTCTTTTGCAGTGTATTTTTCACTGTTTTCTGAAATGAACATATGTAGTCTACAAGAACACGGTGTCCCAAACTAGTTTGCTGGATTGGGATCCCATTCCATCACTTTTGCAAAACCTTGGCCACCGTTCTTACTTCTCTGGGACTCTGTGAAGTGGCAAAATTATAAAACAAATATCATAAGATTATATGACTTATATAAATAAACCATTAAGAACAATGTTTGGAACATGGCAAGCAAAGATAAAGTTTGGAAAGAAAACAGCATGACAATATGAAATATAATTCAAAATTCCTTTTACCTTTTCACATTTTGTGTGTAGAAAAAATAGTTGAGATATGGATGAAGTGCAAGCCTCTTTGCACTTCCATAAAATACTTTGAGCTTTTTAAGTTGTTTTTCTGTGTTATCTCAAAGAGTCATCACATTTTATTGATTACCTCCATATTTAGAAACTCAGTTTTAGTTATGGGAAGCAGTAGCATCTAGTAGGTCTGACTTTTTTAAAAATCTATAATAGACAAAAGGTAACATTTTCTGAGGAAATTTATAATAGAGAATAATAGACAAAAGGTAACATTTTCCGAGGCCACGGTGAGAAGCATACGTTCTCCATATTTACACGTTTTCCACTCTTCCTCAATTCCTCTCTTCCCCAGTCTCAGTGCTTCTTCACAGCTCCTGCAGGATAAATGAATTGTCAGAGTACTTCATGCCCTTCCACCATTAGCATTCATGGCCAGCACCTGTAGCAATGCATCCTCCCCATGATTGTGCATACCTGGCCCAACTTATGCATGCATAAGTGGGCACACCTGGGCCTAGAAGATGATGAAAAGGCAGCATCACCTTGAAACTGGGGTGAGGAGATAGTAGAGCACAGGGTGGAGAGCATGGAATGAGACACAGGAGAAATGAGCAAGAGAGAAAGAGTGTGAAATTTCCTGGGGAGGGTCTTGCCTGCCTCCCAGATCCCCTGCCCTTGCTCCCTAACCTGCCTCCTTCCCTGCCAGACTCCCTGCCTGTTGTGCCTGTATACCTGGATCCCTGAGAGATAATTAAAGCCTTAAAACTCCACTGAGGGTTCTGACATTCTTCTGTACTAGAACAAATAAAGAACCTACCCAGATTGGCCCATGCTTGCACTACACCTCCTTTCTCAACTCTCAGTCAAGGATGAGAACATTTTCCAACTCTGGTCAAAGGAATTGTTGCAGGACTTTGCAGGAACTACTCAGGAGAACAGCAAAGAGATCAAAACCAAAATATGAACACCTAGCTCTTCTATTTCTGATACCAAACATGCTTGCATTAAGAAAACCAATAAATTCCCTTTTATCTCCAAACAGAATGGGCTTGTCACTAATGACAATTTAATTTCTTATTTCAAATTTAAAATGACACTAGAAAGTAGATATTATAATGTATGACTAATAGCATGCATATCACTTTTGAACTAAAAATTTAGGCTCAAGAAAAGCCATGTATAGTTTACCTAAGAAATGGTAACCAGAAACTGGTAGGAACAAATTCTAATCCATTCAGTATAGATAAACCAGTGCAGCAACACAGTCATTTCCTTCTTTGTGCCTTTTGATTCACAACTGGTCAAATTTGAGTCTAATGAATAGCCTTTTTCAAGCCCTTGTCTCTCCTCCCCTCCCCCCTTCATATTCTCCCTTCTCTCTCCTCCCTCTCCTCTGCCCTCCACTTCTCCCTCTCATCTCCCCTCCCCTTCTCCCCTTTCTTCTCTCTTCTCCTTCTCTTCTCTCTTCTCCTCTCCTCTCTACTTTCTCCTCCCCTATCTTCTCTATCCCTCCTTTCCTTTCTTCTTTCCTCTGTTCTCCCTCCAACCTCTAATTGTCACCATAATTGGAAATTGTGTTTTTGCTGATGTAATTACTTAGAAAGTCCATTCTGAGGTAGGGTGGGTCTTTAATCCAATATGAATGCAATATGACTGATGTCCTTATAAGAAGAGACAACAACACACCAGGAGAACGTTCTGTGAAGACAGAGGCAAGATAGGAAAGAGGCATCTCCAAATCAAAGAATGTCAAGGATTGCCAGCAATACCGGAAGCTAACAGAAAGAAATTGATAGACTCACCCTTAGAGCCTTCAGAGAGCAATAACCCTGCCATATATTAATTTCAGGATTACAGCCTCCAGATTTGTGAAAAAATAGGTTTTTTTAAGGGTCACCTAATTTGTGATATTTTGTCACAGGAGCCCTAGAAAACTGATACAGTCCCCTGGGACAATAATTAACATTATCTAATTCACAGGATCATTAGTTGGAGTAAATGACAGAAAGTATACAAAGGGTTTAAGAGTGCAGACATATAATAAATATCCAAGGTATGGTAGCAATGTGCATCAATAAGTGTTGCTAAGAATTTTATACTGTAGATTAAAATTGGAATTAAATACAACCCTCCCAGAAATAAAGAGTATGCCCCTCATCAAATCTTTTCATTTAAAAGGTGAGAAAACCTGGAGTTTCCTACTCTAAGACCTTCTTAATAAGGGTGACTGAACAGCAAGCAAGGAAGGAGCCGCTCTTGCCTAAGCCATTACACTCAGCCTTCAGGGAACTCTGGTTGACACCACTTACTTTTCTTTGTCTAGAAGTGGAAGAGGAACCTAGTCAATAGACATCCCTCACACACCCCAAAAAAAGAGCCATCATTCTTGGGTGAGGTGACTGTCACATTGAACATTTTCAGGCAGCTTTTTCAACCTTGGAGGCTTGGGCAACCTGCCAGTAATGAAGATGTATTAATGCTTAATGCAGCTTAATGTAATAGGTGTCATGTTCATAATTTACAGAAGCTCTTTCTAAAGCATTAAATTCATTTATACTCCTTAAAAGCCACTCAATCGTGGGGGCTAAGTTAGTTCAGTAGGGTTTCTTTTTTAGGATCAAATGATATATAAATTGTTAACATATCCAAACTCATCCATTAGTGCATGTGAAAGCAATAAATGTGCCAAAGTAGCAATAACATGATCGAGGAAAGTCATTGTGGTCATTAGGGCTGAAAGGGTTTCATTTATGGCCCTGGGAAAGAGAATGAAGGCTGTAAAATAGACCCAAGAGCTCCTGCTGACCAAGGACCCTACCTCCTTATGCTCAATTAAAAATAAAACAAAATGCACGTCTTAGGTGTTCAAAAGTGGCAATGGGTTTTGGCTTCTATTTCATAACAAGTTGTCCCTCCTGCTTCCATCTGCCATTTTAAGGAAAAAAATTGGAATGGATTAATGAGGGCCTCACATCTCAACTGTCTGTTCATAGAGTATTGATTGGCCTCTTGGTAAATAACTCTAAGCAAAACAGGGGGGCACGAGTAATGAGGGCCCTTGCTTGTTGGGCAGATCTCGGAGGTCAGGAATTGATGGAATTATAAATCCTGGGACCACATTTCCAGAGTAGCCCAGGACCAACAGAGAGCTGAGAAAAAACTATAGCCTTGTATATCAGATTAAGGCAATGGCTATGTATTACCCCATTTTGATCTCCTGAAATTCACCATTACTCACGTCTTTGTAAACTAAGTACCCCCCCCTCAAACTACTACCATGCCTAGTAACACTGCAAAAAGAGAGATAGTAAAGCATATTAGTAATTTTTTTAAAGGTATTTTACTTAAATTCATGTTTGCCAGGCTTTGGTATAATTAGAATCACCTGGGAATTATTATATACTAGCAATATCTGGAACCCAACCCAGACAATTAAATCTCTAGTGGTGCCACCACAAAATTTTTAAAGTTCTCTAGGGAATTCTCTGGTACAACTAGGATTAAGAACCATTAATTTAGCTAATATTTAGAAGCAGTTACAAAAGCTCTAAATAAATAAAGTAAAACACATTAGTCATTTCTCTTCACTTAGAGCTCTCCATGGAGCCATATGTCACAGGCATTTAGTCCCTGCCCTCAAGAGATTGACAATCTATTTGTGTCTCCTCTGCTGGAGGTTTTGGCCATCGAGGGTGACGCACCACCCAGGAGTTATTTCAATGGATACAAAGTTAAAGGGTTAAAATATGTTCACTGTCCAGGTGATGTTCTGTTGCTGATGCTGGGCGCCTGTCTGCCCTGTTCACTGAGACTGTCTCTGGTCCTCACTCATCTGACAAAGGGCTGGGCCAATGACCACCAGTGAGTTTACTGAGGGAGAATGCCACTGAAGATGTTGCTATTAGCTCCTGCTTTGCTTATAAAAAGCCAGCCCTTGCCCTCATTGTGGGTGAGCTGGAATCAGCAGGCTTTACTAAGCAGAATCTGCATTAAAGGTGGGGCAAGAGACAAATGCGGGAGTGGGGGCAGCCCTAACTAAAATTCAGACAGCCCACAGGAGGATCAGAGAGCAAGTGTATCTAACCACCTCTAATTAAGTCATGTCATGTAGCCAGATTCGACTTGAAGAAAGAAATGCCTACAGTAATTGCATTTAGTTCATTTTGTAGCATGCTCCCAATCATAACTGGTAATTCAATTGTACGTTCACTCTGCCAGCTCATTGCCATTAAGCACACATTTAATTACTTCAATAAAGGATTAATATGCAGCACACAAAAAAAGGGACAGAAGACTGTGCCAAAGCACACAGCTGCCCCAGCGTTTAGCCCAGAGATAAAACAAGAATATCATTGGGCAGCATAATCTTGCTCCAAATACATCTAATAAGATGAACATTCCAGACTTTTATTTTCATGCTTGTTATGCACCATTCCACATGCATATATTTCTTTGGTACCAGAAAGAGCTGTAACCAGTGCTCGACAGCTTTCCATTGTTGTCTCAATCACTCGCCCCCACGCCATCTTCCTCCAGGCTTGTAAGGTTGTGCTTATCTTGTCTCCAGGCGAAGGCTACAGTCCCTACATTACAACATCCTGAGATAAGGCCCCTTGCTAGACATTGTTCCTGCCTATGCTGCAAACAAGTGACAGACCTGGCATGTATAAAAAGAGAAAGAGGGAGAACAACAAAGCCAGAGCCCCCTCCTCCTGCCTCGTCCAAACACCACCTCAAAGGACAGCCCATCAATTCTCCAGGATATACACAATCATTATTGTAGGGGAAACAAAGGCCAGTGTCAATTGCGCAGTGTTATAAAGCAGTCCCTCAAATTAAAACCATGTACCTAACTGCATCTGATGGCAGAAGCTATTTAGCAGTGATATTTTACGGAAAGGCAATGAAAAGCAATAACTGCTTTATTTAATGTATCTGTTCAATCCAGCTGCCGTGGATAGGCCTTAATAGAAGCTGTCGATCAATGTCAGGCCCTTAGAAATAACTGCACCAGACTGCAATAAACATGAAGGAAAGATAACTAGAACTACTGATCAGCCTCTTGTTACCTTTCCTGTGCCCAGAGATTTGTCATTTGTTTATACTGCTCATAATAGCTGGCTCGATGATTATCATCTTACCCACCTGATATGATGGTGGCACACCAGGGTGGTGTGAGAGGAAGGACAGCAACATCAGAAGGGGAGGGAGGAGGGAAAAATAAGATATGTGAGACAAAAAGGTGAGGGATAAGGGAAAGAAAGTTTTTCTAGGACACAGGAGGTTAAATTTGTTAAAGTGGGCATGTTGGCCTCTTGATAAAATGCTAACATCACTCCTCTTTGCTTTCTGCTAACAATCTTTCCCTTAAGATTAGATAGAGCATGAGTGTTTGATTTCAGTGTATCCAAAAGATTTAAAAGCTACCAGGAAGACACAAGGAGGACCATACCAGGACAACCAATGATTCCTGTTTGTCCTCTCCACCCACCCATCCTGAATGTTGACAGCTCTTGTTCTCCAGTCAGCTCTCCTCAATTTGTTCTACTCCCATCTTTACATAAGCCCATCCACTCTCATACCCTTCCCATTGTAAAAGGAGTTGGCAGTCTGAAACCCATGCATCACTCTAAGCAGCTGCCTGTTTCTATAAAGTTTTATGGGAACACAGTCATGCCCTGCCATCTAGGCTTTAACTATTGGTGTCAGGCCACTTAGATGACAGGCAGTAGTTGTGGCAGATCCTCTATTGCCCCAATGCCTAAAATATACACTATCTGATCCTTTCCAGAAAAACTTTGCCAACCCTGATCTTTATATAAATAATTTCAAAATATTTATCTTCAGTTCAGAGGTTTCTTTGTGTTTCCATCAGTACCCTGTTTCCAAACCCTCCAGTTGGCTCTCTACAAGCAAATCACATGTAATGCACCCAAAATGTATTGGATTTGCTTTACTTCCCAGGCCTATGGTTAGCCCTTCTTTGTTTCTCCAGTAATGAGCTCATCATCCTTTTAAACAGTCAAATAAAAAGCTGAGTTATATCTAGCATAACTCTCACTCTCTACTATTCCTCCATGTCCTCTATCACCTTTCAATCAATCCCACCCTGTCCCCTGTCACTGAAAGTACCTCAAATGCATCTTCTCCTGCTGGTTTGAAAACACTGCCCACTCCTGCCTTCCATTTGTCTGGACTTGACAACCTCTACCCAGCCTTTTGTTTCTAGTCTCTCCACGTCCAAGCCCCTGCCAGAACTATCTTTCAAAATCACAGATATAATTAAAATAATATTGACATTTATTTAGTGTTAAGTACCTCCCAGGCACTGTTCCAAGTACTTCCCATATATTTGCTCATTTAATTCTCACTAAGCCCTACAAGACAAAGTAGGTCTATTCCCTTCCCCATGAGGAAATTGAGGATTGGAATGATTTTATGACATGCCAAGGTTACACAGTGTGTGACTCTGCCATCGGTGAGCCACTGAGTACCACACCCTCAGCCACCTCCACAGCAGGATTCACAGCCCTTTCCCTGAGTTCCCCCTCCACAGCTCTGGTCCTGCTGAATGTCTGCTAAGAACTTTAGCTGCCTTTTCAGCTGGGGTCCAGATTTTTAAAAGTTAAGACCATTTTCTACACATCATTTTTTATCTAATGCCCAGAAGTTAGTAAGCAATGAATAACATGGCATCAAGTTTTCTTCCACGTGCATGCCTTCCAACCACTTCTTATGATTTCTACACAGTGATTGTTCAGAAAAACAAACCAGATCATGTGATTTATAGGCAGAAGGATTCATTGCTTCTTCATGTACAGTATTTTAAGGGCCAAACCCTTCTGCAAAGCATATGAGAATTAGACCCTAACTTTACTTTCAAACTCTCTTTCCCATGCCCCAGACATAAGCCTACATCAGTCACATGGGATTGCTTTGCCATAGCATGCTGTCTTCCTAGTGTCTCTCTCTCTCCCCATGGTCCAATTTGATAATCTCTGTTCATAAGTCATGACCCAGGTCAAGTACCATCTAGCCCAAGAAAACTTCCTCACTAGAGGAAGTTTGAATTCCCTTATTTTGAGCCTCCATGTAATAACAATAGTCAAATTTCATACAGCATTTATAATGTAGCAGTCACTAAGTACTTTTGAAATATTACATTGTTTAATTCTCATAAAAAGAGTAAGTTCTATTATTTCACTCTTTTTTCAAGTAAGGGAATTAAGAGACAAACTAAATTCCTTGCCCAGGATTGCAAAGCTTCAAAATTGTGTCCAGGACTTGAATCAAGGCAGTCTGAAGCCAAGTTCAAACTTTCACCATTATGCTTCATAGCTTCATTGTACTTTGTCTACCTCTTTACTGGAGCCAGATCATGCAGTGCCTCAATTATTGTTCTAAATGTCTGTCCTCACAGGCTTCTTAATGATGTGGGTTCTTAACTGTATATAATCATATCTGATTCATGTTTGCATGCCAGGTCCTCACACATTACCCACAACCAGCAAAGACTCAATGAGTATTTTTATGAACACTATATTCTTCAGAAGACCTGGAACAAGGAGAAGATGAGAGTTTTGATGATTTAGTATGTGCCTGGAGAACAGATGATCCCAAACAAGAAAGTAGATGATTGGGCTTTTAATAGTTAGAACCATAGTACTAACTTCTACATTTAATTCCACATTCCATTTGCTGTAGGCTCAAAGCATATCTTTTCTATATCTTCTCTTTTGTAATGGTGAATCTAATTACAGACACATTACAGACTTAGGAGTCTCCAAACAATGTGATGTTCCTTATTAAAGTATAAGAAATGCTTCCCCTCTCCACTCTGAAATGCTGTTGTATCCCAAGGCTCTGACCTTAAACCTCTTTTCTTCTCCTTTCTCCTTACCCCTTGCTCCCCTTTCTTTCCAACTTTCCTCTCCATCCCCTCCCTCTCTCCTCCTCTCCATTTCTTCTCCCCTCCCAAAGTGTTTTATGCTATCTTAAGAGAAAGCATTATCAGAGTTCAGATTTGCAAAATCTCACTCCTAATTACTCAATAATTATAAGGTGAAAATTAAAGATCTGAATTTGCATGTCTGTAGATACATTTGTCTTGAGAGGATACATTCATCCCACATTTTCTGCTGGATAAGATAGAATTTATTTATTTAACTTTAGGCAGAGAGAAGACTCAGTTATCTGATTGACTCTGAATTCCTCCTCTGTGAAGCCAGGGGTAAAATCACACAACCACAGCAATGTGTGACATTCATTATAAGCAATAGAACCTCTTCACAGTGAGCAAGTCATCACTGATAGCATCAGTCCTTCAGTTGAAAAAGTAAGCAATAAAACAGAGCAGTAGACTCTTAAAGAATCTCTTTGCAAATAGAGACTGAAACTGTAGGGTTCTTTGCTTAGTTGAAGCTTTATATGTACTTTGGCCTTGGCTTGGAAGGACAACATTTTGGAGATTCTCTTACCAGTAGTTAGTCAATGATCACTAAAGTAATTGGGTTTTCTGATGTGATGGATTGGTGCACCTAAGAAGATGTCACTCTCCAATTTAATCTGAGTCTAAAAAGCACCATCTTTCTTCACCCAAAGAAAGACAAAATCAGATTCAGGAGATGAGAAGGCTGTTGCACTTGCTACAAAAAGTACTTCATTCATAAACTTAATAAGGCAGGTAAAGTTTTGTGAAAATGCTGCCATCACTACGCCATCTAAAAAATGAATAGATTGATAAATAATATTCCATCATGTACATATACCACAGCTTTTTGTACCATTCATCTATTTGGGGGCATTTGGGATGTTTCCATATCCTGGCTATTGTAAATAGTGCTGCAATAAACATCTAGGTACAGGTGTCTTTTTGGTTTAGAGTTATTGTAATCTTTGGGTAGTGGGATTGCTGGATCAAATATTATTCATCAATCAAAAAACAGAAACATAACATTCACAGCAACATGAATGAAGCTAGAAGGAATCATGATAGCAGAAATAAGTCAGAAAGAGAAATACTGTATGGTCTCACTTATATGAGGGATAAAGGGAAAACATAAGAAAAATTTGAAACTCACTCTCAGCAAAATTGATGCATGGAACATGGGGGCAGGAAGCAGAAATAAGATGGGCTCAAAAGACTAAGGCAACGGTTCACAGGTGATAAGATGGTGGGAGAACCACAGAGTAGATAACAATGTAAAAGAAACCAAATTAAAAAATAATAATAATAAAATAAATTTTAAAAAGAAAGAAAATCTATGACAGTACTTTAGTATAAGACTATTGAGGTAGACTGGTACTAATAAAATTAAAGAAAAAGAGAAGTATAAAAAATGAAAATAGAAAAAGTAGATTCTTTTGTAAATTTCTTTGTTATCTAACATGAAAGATGAGTCATTACTATTCTTGGTTTATTTCTAAAAAATTGGCAAGTGATTTCATTAGCAAATGTATATCTTTGAGTTATGAGAAGCAGTGGGCACTATTTATAACATTTTGAGAAGTATGTGCTGGAGATGCTAACCAAAATCAGTGTACAGATGTTTATTAAAGTTCACCTGCTTCACAAACATTACACTAATTCCAAAACCAAATAAAGATAGTGCAAAGAAAGAAAACTACAGACCAATCTCCCTAATGAACACAGATGCAAAAATTCTAAACAAAATCCTGGCAAACCAAATCCAACATTGCATAAAAAGGATCATCCATCATGACCAAGTGGGATTCATCCCAGGGGCACAGGGATGGTTCAACATTAGAAAATCAATCAACATAATCCACCACATCAACAAAGAGAAGAAAAAAAATCATATGATAATATCAATAGATGTGGAAAAAGCATTCGATAAAGTTCAGCATCCTTTCATGATGAAAGCCCTGGAAAAAATTGGTATAAAAGGAACATACCTAAACATAATAAAAGCTATATACGACAGACCCACAGCAAATATCATCCTCAATGGGGAAAAACTGAAACCATTCCAATTAAAGTCCAGAACCAGGCAAGGATGCCCACTCTCGCCACTCCTTTTCAATATAGTTCTGGAAGTCCTAGCTAGGGCAATAAGACAAGAGAAAGACATAAAAGGAATCCGAATAGGGAACAAAGAAATAAAGTTATCATTATATGTGGATGATATGATACTCTATGTAGCAAACCCAGAAAAATCAACAGAAAAACTGATTGAAATAAACCGATTTGGTAAGGTAGCTGGATACAAAATCAACACACAAAAATCAACAGCATTCATATATGCAAAGGATCAATCAGAAGAAGAAGAAATTAGAAAAA
Organism: Uropsilus gracilis; assembly: GCA_004024945.1. Taxonomy (NCBI): domain Eukaryota; kingdom Metazoa; phylum Chordata; class Mammalia; order Eulipotyphla; family Talpidae; genus Uropsilus; species Uropsilus gracilis. The sequence continues at coordinate 59,976 of PVHY01008600.1, forward strand.
ACACCCCATTTACCACTGCACCAAAGAAAATCAAATACTTGGGAATTAACCTAACAAAAGATGTAAAATACCTATACAAAGAAAACTATAAAACATTCTTAAAAGAAATAGAAGATGATATAAAAAAATGGAAAGACATTCCCTGTACATGGATTGGAAAAAATCAACATTATCAAAATGGCTATACTACCAAAGGCCATCTACAGATTCAATGCAATTCCAATAAAGATCCCAATGACATATTTTAAAGTGATAGAACAAAAGTTACTGAAATTCATATGGAACAACAGAAGACCCCGAATAGCCAAAACCCTATTGACAAACAGAAGAGAGAACGGAGGTATTACTATTCCAGACTTCAAACTGTACTACAAAGCCATAATATTTAAAACAGCATGGTACTGGTACAAAAACAGACAAACAGACCAATGGATCAGAATTGAATATCCAGAAATAAAACCACACATATACAGTCAATTAATCTTTGACAAAGGGGCAAAAAGCATACCCTGGAACAAGGATAGCCTCTTCAGTAAATGGTGCTGGGAAAACTGGATCAAAACTTGTAAAAAAAAATGGACCAGGATAACACCCTCACACCCTGTACAAAAATTAACTCAAAATGGATAAAGGACCTGGAAGTGAGACCTGCAACCATAAAATACATAGAAGAAAACCTGGGCAAAACCCTTCATGAATTTC